>ML805290.1:84496-95383 GCA_009831015.1 Picea engelmannii
CTACAACCATACAAACAGATGTCCCTCAAGCAAGCCAAGAAGGATAATAAATTATCACCAAAGTACTATGGCCCTTATAAGGTGTTGCAAAAGATTGGTACTATGGCATACAAATTGGAGTTTCCTGCATCTTCACGAGTACAACCAGTTTTCCATGTTTCATGATTAAAGAAGGTTATAGGAAACAAGATCGCAATTCAAACTATATTGCCAGAAATTGACGAGGAAGGAAAAATCATATTGGATCCTGAAGCCATCACTGACACAAGAATTCGCCAGCTGAGGAATAGATCCATTTCATAGTATCTCATTAAATGGAGGAAACTATCGAATGGAGATTCCACTTGGGAAGATGAGTCTTTTATACAGAAGCATCCAGAGTTACTCAAGCGTTGCAGACAACACTTGTCTCAAGGGGAGGGGCATGTTAAGCCATAATATTGTCTCATTACCCCTTAATTGGGGCATATTACATTAGTAATGTTATTTAATTTATGTTTTCTTTATTGCATTAGTTGTAATTATACCTCCTAGTCTCCTATATATACCAAGGAGACATTTTCATTTGGAATCATCTTGTACTTGAACATTTATGTGGGGTAAAAGGAGGTTTCCCCCTCAAAGAGTCTTATTATCTGAAATTATCTCCTTTTCAAGGCATTGAGTACTTATTCTGAGGTTTTTCTATGCTATATTGATATTTGGTTCTTAACAACTAATTTCTTTCCCATCTTCATCATCACCGAATGTACTTGTCATAAGGGTTTCTAGAGGTTTCTCCTCACCTTCTCTTGAGCTCTGTGTACTCCCACTACCTTGCACACTCCTAGCTTTAATGACCATTGGTTTCCACTAAGGATGTGCATGTACGTGCCTCCTCTCCCTCTGATGTATGCATGTTCCAGCTTCCCGACGTACTTCTCCCATAACGAACTCACATACCTTCTGTCATGGCTAAGTAGCCAATTGTCCTCTTCGTCGCATCATGCTTCTGGGTTGGTGTCATTTTCTTGTGTCCCATTTTCACCTTAATATCCTCTCCAAAATTTTTATGCGTGCCTCTTATGACCTCCCTGGATACCACTTGGCCGAGTTGTCAGTCGATCTGTCGATGTTGTCATTTCGATCCTTTGGGTTACCTTCACCTATCTAGTCCTCGTTTTTACTTCTATCACCCCATTCGAGGAAAGATCATGTGTTAAATAATATGTATAACAATAATGACTTTAAAAATAAAAAGATATATGTGTGTGTGTGGATCTAAGGAGTCAATTCAATTTTTTTTCTAATTGCTAAAATTCAATGATATAAAAAGTTAAAATTCTTATCGATCCAAAATTAGAAAAAACCTCTTTCTACATTGTTCTACCATGTAAAATCCTTAAATCATGGTAAGTCTTGTGAAAGGGGGGTCCCACTTCGGGGACCCTACCGTTTTAGTCTTATCAAAATGGACCAGAATTAATATACAGTTTATCAACTTATCATTCTTATTTATTTAATATATTTCAATGGAGTAATTTAATCTTATAGCAATTTTTTTTCCAATTGTTAAAATTCAATGATATAGAAAATTAGAATTCTTATGCATCCAGAATTACAAAATTTCGAAGAGGATCCTACTTCGAGGAACCTACCTTTTTAGTCTTATCATAATGATTCCATGGAAATTTGAATCTAGGTGGGTAGAGCACATAATCCACCTTCCATTTCATCAAACCTCATTAACCAATCTTCCTTTCCATGTGGATACCCTCCTATTGGTTAGACCTACAACTAGAAACAACCCAGAAAGAATGAACACATTATATCCCATTACAACAGCTTCAAAAGAACCTTGTAAGTGTAGAACCCATAATTACAAAGAAATGTCCCCATTACAAAGAAACATGTTGAACTGAAAATTGTCCAGATGAGCCACTTGGAATATGGAATAGGTGGGTGGCCACCAATATCCACCTGGATCATGCTCACAAACTGCAATGCAAAAATTGTCTCTCCTTATCTTCCACATGTTTGACTAAAAATGTTTGACCACGAACTGGAACTCACATGTGGCACCTAGGTATGAAATTGGAGGTTGGACCCATGAGTGTTGCAACTGTTGCTACGAAAAATCACTTCACAAACCATCATCAGTAAAATCATGCATAATATTCTTTAATTCTTCACAAATGAAGGAAAACATCCATTATTAACCACTAAAGCATGCTAGGAATAATATGGCATTTCAAAAGAAGTTATGGAAAATGTATTGAAAATGAAGTGATAAACGAGCGATAATAGGAAGAAAATGGGATGAAATGAGTGTCTATAGATGATGAGAATATGGAAAAATCTATGACCCAACGTCTCCCCCAAAATGACAATGTTGCATGTCCTCATGCAACCCAATACTTGTGTAGCATCCAAGTTATCAGGACCAGTGAATTTTCATGCAAATAACAACTCAGATGAAGAGGGTTTTTGACAGTTTTATAGATCACCATCTAATGCACATTCTTACTAAAAATCATAGCAACCCAATGCACAAATCCCAAGATATCCTGTTGTTGAAATCCTTCTTGAAATTATGTTGAAACACCACATTTTATCACAAAGTACAAAGTGAGTTTTGTTGAAATTTTGTAGCCATATTTATACTAATCCCATGCTTCACCATACCAAAAATCACAACAACCCAGTTCACCAATCTCAAGATATAAGAAAATAATACACTACAGGTCTTGATGCTTTTGCTCACCAAATTTTAGGGATACCCAGATCGTCGTTTGTGAGATATGCTCAGTTCAATTACTGCATTTTATATAAGGAACAATATGCATGAGAAAGGAAATATGAATAGCAAAGGAAAGAACAAACCAACAACCATAGTAACTCCTCCCCCAAACTGAATGTTTTCTTTGTCCTCATGGAAAAGAAGAGTTGTTAGCTAATTTGACAATAGTCATTTCCCCCAAACTTAACATGATGTGTCCTCATTCTTTGAATGTACAAGAGAGCATTGACGCGCACTAATGGTTGGACTTCAAAAAACACAACACTTTAACTCATCACCAAATGTTTTAAGGACAACCATCCTTTCTAGAAATCAAGAGTGAGTGTTCAAGGACATTAAATCTGGAAAATGCAATAGTTGCATAAAAGTCCTCTATTATTTCATTTTTCAAGACTTTTAGAGAATCAAAATTGATGAGGAGAAATTCCAAATGAGATATGGATAGAGGATTGTCACATATTCATCTTTAAGGAATATTAAGGGGTTAAATCTGTTCATGAAATTTTGCTCCAAAAATATGTTACCAGCCTAATGATGACTTTCCAGAACTTCAATCACCCCTTCTTTAATGAATATGTCTTCTCTTCAAACTCACATCTATTAAGAAAAACCTCAGACCTTAGAGTATGGGAAAATTTCAATATTACCATTCTTATTCTTCCATTGAAATGACATGTGAGCTTATTGTTCCAAATAAGGGTTGATCTGAGTACTTGTAAGTTTGGAGATCCAAAATAAGACCTATGATGCTCAAAATATCGAAGATGGCATGAGAACCAAGCATACTCAAAACCAAATGATAGATAACTTCAAAACTTTTATTTCACCCATGCAATTCCTTGGATTCAAAGGCACATTTTGCAGATTGAAGAGCATTGTTTATACATCAAGCCAGTGAAAGAATGATAAAATATAATCCCCGAATCCCTGGATCGCTCAAACAAATTGTTGAGTTTAGGAAACCAGACGCAATAGTAAATATGGAAATTACACCTTTTGAAAATCATCCATATCTCTCAATCTGTGGCTTCATTTGGAAAATGACCTGAGGAGAACTCAATTGGGCCCATTCTGAACAAAACCCATGTTTCAGATTTTCGAGATTTTGCTCCATCTACTCACAAAATGCAACACGAAAATTGTCTCTCCTTATCTTCCACGTGTTTCACTGATAAAGTTTGACCACGAGATGGAACTCACACATGTACCTGAGTATGAAATTGGAGGTTAGACCCATGAGTGTTGCAACTGTTGCTACGAAAAATCACTTCACAAACTGTCATCAGTAAAATCATGCATAATAGTCTTTAATTCATCACAAATGAAGGAAAATAATCATTATTAACAACTAAAGCATGATAGGAATAATATGGCATTTCACAAGAAGTTATGACGAATGTATGGAAAATGAAGTGATAAACAAGCGATAATAGGAATAAAAAGAGATGAAATGTGTTTCTATAGATGATTGAAATATGGAAAAATCCATGACCCAACAAGGAGGAGGTCAGATGTCTTCGTGTCAGCATGGGAAATGTTGAGATAAAGTCTAATGGAAGAAGAGGCATGCAAAAGATCGTAACTATGAGAACCATGCATAGAGAAGTGCAGAGCTATAGGGATGATAATGAAAGGATTATGAAGGCTGAGGAAGAGATACTTCAGAGTCTGAATGTGCTTCATAAGAAAGTTAACAAAAACTCTAGCACCAAGAAAGAAACTAGTGCTAGACAAGTGACAACATCCAGATCCCATAGTAGAAGGGATGATCATGGGAATGATAGGAAGTCAAGAAACACGAGAAGACACCATAATTATCCAAGGAAATCCACTAGAATAACTCATGTAAGTTCAAGGCCAGGGAGCAGACCAAGTGTGTCTCCTTTCAAGAGACAGAGAAGAAGGCCTGAGGCAGATATTTTGCAAGGTGAACTTAGGAAAATTAAGCCACCAATTTTCAATGGTGAGCACAAGAAAGGAGAAGAGGATGAGGCCTAGCTATTGGAAATGAAGAAATATTTCTAGTTGCATGATTATCCCTCAAGGGTAAAATATAGAATTGCAACCTACCACTTGCAAGGAAAGGAATCCATGTGGTGGGATCAACTTAAGTAAACCAAGCACCTTGATGAGAAGAGGATGTCATGAAGGTAGTTCAAAGGATATTTCCAAGATAAATAATTGTTCAACCATTATTATGAAAGAAAGTGTTAGGGACCTAACCCCTCACGTAGGTAGAACAATGTATTCCAATGTAATAAATATCAATATTAATAAGGCCTTGCAATAAGGTAGAATAAGTCAAATGTAAGAAGACCTAATAGAAGCTTCTGCTTCTAGAAGGATCTTCCTCTAGATGGTTCTTTTGATATACATATTTAGTATAAATAGGAGTCGAGGGTATGAGAACCTTAGTTTTGGATATTATTGTAATAGAGCTCTGCTCGAATGGAGGTTGCCCTCTCGAAGAGGCAAGTGAACATTTCTCTCAGTAATCAAAGTGTTCTTTTTGGTGTTATTTTGTTCTCATTTCAGTATTATTGTGGTGTTATTCTGGTTATATTGTTGTTCATATGCCATTTCTAGCATTTTATTTATGTTCTTCATACTTTTTATATCTGGAATATTACAAGTGGTATCAAAGGATTTTCCTCGACATAAAATTGTGGGTTAAATTTTTTCAGGGTAGAGATGTATTTCGATGTCTTTAAGCTACAAAGATCTGTCATTACATGCATAAATCTGCGGTTGAGGGATTCATACACGCAGGAAATACAAGTGGTTCTTAAGTGCACATTTGTTGGCCACCCTTGTAACCCCTGTTGGTACCCCTTCGAGTGGTAGTGCATCAGAAAACACCTTTATACGGATCAACCTAGATTCCCTGAAGCCCTCTTTAGATAAACTGATCGGTCGCCTGACTGCTATAGTTCCACCAAGAACAACACTCAGGAAGACACTCTCTAGTACCTGTGTATTCGAGTAGTATGGCTAAGGGCACGATCTAGCCTCCTTAGTTAGTGCCCTGAGATATTGGGTCGAGTACTACTGTTAGACCCTGAACGTATATCAGAGAGCTATAGCACATGGAAAACCCTTATTTATAGAACCCTTGAATACCTAACCCTTAGGAACGAAAACAAAAATAAAATAGACAAGATCTATTGTCGTGCAACTATGTTCGAGTTGCCAAATCACTACACATTTCTTCCTGGTTAATAATTTGGGCATTTCATCATTGCAGTATTCTTCAGACTGGAGTATAACTCCGCAGGTGTAAAAAAAAAAAAAACATAAGTCTGGAAATTTTTGCACCATTATTTGAGACCTATTCCATTGGATTTATCTTTTCTCCCTTATCACATTCATACCTATAATTTTTCAGCAAAATTTTTTACCCCACCTGCCCCTTTTCGGTTCCCTCGTCATCATGGCCCATACCCATAGCCAAGACTTGGAAGCTCGCTTCAATACTTTGCAATCTAATTTCACAGAGACCCGACAAGAATTGAATCAGCTCAGTGCCAATATTGTCACAATCAATACAAACATGGAGTCCTCCATCGTCACCTCAATCAAGGAACTCAAACAAGACATGACTACCCAGCTTGAATATATCATTTCGATGATCTGCACCAAGCTGCATATCCCTGCAGATACCCCTTTATCTGACCCATCTTCGCATACCAAAGCTGAAACTTCCTCTCATTCCCATAATTTTCATCCCCATCACTTTCAACATGACCTATTCCTTCCACGGGTGGATGTGACCAAATTTGATGGCTCGGACCCCACTGGTTGGGTAACTCAAATGGAACATTATTTCTCTTTGTACGACAGTACAGATGACTTGGACAAACTCCGATATGGTGTTCTCCATCTAGATCAAGAACGTTGGCAATGGTGGCAATGGAGAAAAACTTCCTGTCAAGGGTATGTTGCTTGGACACACTTTGTGGCAGAGATTTATGAACGCTTTGACATCGACACCAACCATTTAGGCTGTTTGACAAAATTGAAACAATCTGACATAGTGGAAGACTTTATAGCTGCTTTTGAGCGACTGACTTTTCGTACAGAGGGCATGTCTGATGCTTTTTTCTAAGAATGTTTTATTAGTGGCCTCAAGGATGAGATTCGTGCCCATGTCCTCATGGCTTGACCTCATAGTTGGGTGGAGGCTACTAAACGATCTAAGGAAGAACAATAGGTTGTCTCTTCTCAAAACAGGAAACCCTCCTTTATTCCTCGCACTAAACCAGTAAATCCCACTCCTCCTTCCACTCCATTAAAGATCCAAAAATTGACCAGGGCCGAAATGGCTGAATGACAACTCAAAGGCCTTTGTTATAATTGTGATGACAAATATTTTTCGGGCCACAAGTATAAGGAAAAAAAGATGTTTATGGCCATCTCGGAGGATGTTTCGAAAGAGGATTTTGAAACTCCCCTTGTGTCTGAGTTATCTAAACCCACAGACATAACCCCTCCCTCAGACCCTCCCGAAGTAGAACCAGTCATTTCCCTAAATGTTCTCACTGGTTTCTCTGTTCCCCAAACCCTCAAGCTAATTGGTTACATCAAGCATAGGAAGGTCATCATTCTTGTTGATAGTGGAAGCACCCATAATTTTATTCATCACTGCATTTCCCAAGAAACTCATTGCTATATCCATGCAGCCAATAATTTCCAAATCATGATTGCCAATGGCGGCTTCATGAAATGTGGAGGGCGTTGTGAAATTGTCCGTCTCCAAATTTGTGACTACCACCTGAAATCTCATATGTTTGCTATCGACATGGGCGGTTTTGACATTGTGTTGGGTGCATACTGGCTAAGGAATTTGGGTCCCATTCTCATGGATTTCAAGGAATTAACCATGTAATTTGACCAGGAGGGCCAAAAATATAAGTTCCAAGGCATCACCGCTGGTTCACCTGAGATCATTAGTTCCCATTGCATGGAAAAGATGCTAAAAAAAGGTCATTCTGGTGTTATTTCCCAACTCCATGCCATACAGGCAACTGAGACACCCTCTGTGTCACAAGATCTCCAATCCATCCTCTCTAAATATCAGGTGGTCTTTTCCACTCCCCAGGGATTCCCACCTTCCCGTGGTGTTCATGATCATTCCATTCCCCTTATACCAGGAAGCCTTCCTCCCAATATCTGTCCCTATTGTCACCCCTTTTCCCAAAAAAATGAAGTTGAGAAAATGGTTCAAGAACTTCTTAACGCAGGTGTTATCCGCCCTAGTCCGAGCCCCTACTCTTCTCCTGTGGTCATGGTCCTAAATAAATAAGGTTCTTGGCGCATGTGTCATGACTTCTACAACCTCAATAAACTCACCACTAAAGACAAATTTCCCATCCCTGTTATTGATGACCTCTTGGATTAATTGAGTGGCACCCAGTTCTTTACTAAACTTGATCTTTATTCTGGCTACCACCATATCTATATGAAAGAGGCAGACATTCCTAAGATTGCCTTTAGAACTCATGAGGGTCACTATGATTTTTTGGTCATGCCCTTTGGCTTGTGTAATGCCCCCTCCACCTTCCAAAGCCTCATGAATCATGTATTTCTCCCTTTTCTTCGTCATTTTGTCTTAGTTTTCTTTGATGATATCCTCATCTATAGCAAAACCTGGACATACCATCTTGCTCATGTGGACCGAGTTCTCCATCTGCTCTCTCAACACCAACTTTTCCTAAAACAATCTAAATGTGCTTTTGGTGCCTTAGAAGTCAAGTACTTGGGTCATCTTGTTGGCAAGAACGACATCAGGGTGGATCCTAAAAAGATTGAAGATATGCAAGACTGGCCTCACCCAAAGACTCTTAAAAGCTTGCAAGGATTTATGGGCTTAATAGGTTATTATCACAAGTTTGTTAAGAATTATGGAAAGATTGCGGCACCTCTCATTGCACTCCTTAAAAATAATTTTTTCACTTGAACTCCAACAACTTCTCAGGCTTTTCAAACCTTGAAGATGTCCATGTGCACCACTCCAACCCTGGCCCTTCCTGATTTCACAAAGACCTTTGTCTTGGAATGTGATGCTTCAGGGAAAGGTATTGGTGTTGTCCTTATGCAAGAGGGTCAGCCTTTGGCCTTTACCAGCAAACAATTGTTTGAACGAAATTTGGGCAAATAAATCTATGAAAATGAAATGTTGGCTATTCTGCATGCCGTTGACTTGTGGTGCCCTTATCTATTGGGGAAACGCTTCCAAATTAAGACAGATCATTAAAGCCTCAAATATTTTCTGGAACAACGCATTTCCTCCCCAGAGAAACAAAAATGGGTGACTAAGCTCTTTGGATATGATTATGAAATCATTTACAAGAAAGGAAAAGATAATGTGGTTGCAGATGCACTTTCCCAAAAAGATGAAGATGAAGGCTCTCTTTTTTCTCTCTCCTTCATTGTACCAAATTGGCTCCAAGTCATTCACTAGGAATGGATACATGATCCCAAAAGTTCCCATCTGATACAAAAATTACAGTCCAATTATCTAGTTTCCTCAGGGTACTCTTGACTCCATGATGAGCTTTAATACAAATGTCGTTTGTATTTAAGTAAACAGTCAAAACTTAAATCCACGATGCTTTCTGAGCTTCATGCTTCACCCACAGCTGGGCACTCCGGGTTTACCAAAACCTATCACAGGTTCAAACGTTCTTTTTTATGGGATGGTATGAAACAAGACATTCATAATTTTGTGTCTGAATGTGATGTGTGTCAACGCAACAAGGGAGAAACAATCAAATCTCCTAGCACACTACAACCGCTTCTGATTCCACCTGCTATTTGGAGGGATATCTCTATGGATTTTAGTACAGGCTTAACTAAATTGGGCAATAAATCAGTCATCATGGTGGTAGTTGATCGCCTTTCCAACTATGCTCATTTCTGTGCTCTTCAACACCCATTTACAACATCCACAATGGCTCAACTTTTCATGGATCAGGTCTTCAAGCTTCATGGTATGCCGCATTCTATTGTTTATGATCGCGACCCAACTTTCACCAACAATTTTTGGCAAGAACTATTCAAGCTACAAGGCACCCAATTGCATCTCAGCACAACTTATCATCCCTAGACGGATGGTCAAACTGAAGTTGTCAACTGATCCAGATGGGTATCGATGGCCACCCACCTTTCCATCTGGCTCAAAACAGTTTTCTGGCATTTATGGTAATTTACTATTTTTAGCAGTTTTTTCGAGTCCTGAACTTCTGGGGCCATTTTGAGGCCTTAAACGATGTTTTTTTGGGTATGTTTCTCTTTCAAAATACCATCTATCATGCTATTTTGTCTTGAGAATTGTAGTTATCGGATAGATCTTTCCAACGAGCTATCATACGCCTAAAACGGAGATCGTATGCAAAAGTTACGACCTCGGGAAGTTGATGCACCGACTTACCCAAACGGGGCCCACATGACTTTTGGTGCTTCATCTCCTAGGGTTAGGTTTTTTTGGATGTCTAGGGTTTTTGGCATTCCTGCTTATTGTAAAAAGGCCTTCAGAGCCTCATTGTAATCATCTTCTCACAGATGCGAGTAGCCATCACATCTCTTCTCAGAGATAAGCTACCACCATTCTAGTGAATCTTTCACTTTGTATTTTACAGTCTCTGTACATTTATTTCATTAATAGAAATCGTGTATTACTGTGACTCTTGTTATATTTCCGCTATATCTCTGTTATATTATTGTCTCTCTTGCAATATCTCTGAATATTTATGTGTTATATCTCCGCTCTCATTTCGTGCCGAAAATAATCCGGATCAGTGGTATCATAGCAGGCTGCTCTTGATCGTTTTTCAGTGCATGTCCCCGACGAGGTCTGAGTATAGCAAGTTGGGTCTCGAGCTTGTCTCTCTTGAGGACAATCGCTTTTTCACACCCAAGAAACCCTCAATGGCGGAAGAAAAGAAAAACGATGGAGCAGATGATCCTATCAGTTTGTTGCTTGAGCAAGCTCTCACGCGATAGAGGGACGAAATGATGGAGAATTTTTCCCACATACTTCAACGCCTGTCGATAGCATCAGGCGCATCTTCATCAAGCGGCCACTTTGGAGGCACCTCGCCTTTCAAGGT
>ML805290.1:143563-170711 GCA_009831015.1 Picea engelmannii
ACCACCTCATAAAAATAAACAAGTGCTCAAAGACCCTATGCAATTTGTCAAGTTTAGGAATGGGAGGGTTGACAAGCGACCTATTGGGTGAATTATACCTCAAGTTTAGGAGTGTTTCCCAAGTTGAACCCTTTCTAAGACACATGGAAAAGTGACATGGATGGGGGGAAACCTCTTGGGCATGAGGTTCATGATAAACAAGGGAATGTAGTATCTCATTTATGGGTGCCTTTGTAGAGGGTGTGTTGCACCTTCGCTTTCAATGTAACCTTTTTCCAAGCCCATTTATTTCCTTCTGTTATTTTCTAACATTTCCAAGTTGAAGCCAAGATGGGGCTTCTACCTAAGCATGAAAAATAGTGCCCACCTTGACTCTACCTTGGTCACATCATGCTTCCCCAAGATGAAGTCATGTGTGAGGCTTCTACCTAAGCATGAAAAATAGTGCCCACACATGCTCTACCTTGGTTGGCATTTTGCATTAGTTATTTTTTACGGGTCCCATTAGTTTCTTATGAGATACATTTCATTGTCCTCGGAATCCCTAGGGGAGCATATAGAATGTTAATGATTGGATTTTATCTTTTTCCATCTACAAGCCTATGGGCCTTCAACCCCTTCTTCCCATGAAATGAGGAATGATCCCTTCTTGGGTCAGTAGACCTGAAAATACCAAAAGGTACGGAGATGAGGGAATGAGGCATGGAAAATGACAAGTGTGGTCGGGAATGGCACGATGACTCATCAAGAGGACCTCTTAGTAGCAAAACTATCCCTGAGGGTGACCCACTTACTAGGGTGCAATTTCAACCACCAAAGTGAAACAAGGCAAACAGAATAATGTCCAAATAGACGTTACATAATCAAAAGAAGTTTAAAATGCAACAAACTCAAATGCTTCAAATATTGAAATGACACTCACCATAATAATTGGCTTGTACCTCATGGAGAAAGACCCACTGTCTTCTAGAAGTCAACTGATGTGATGGATACCCTCATGATGAATCTGGAACTGTGGTGGTGAGGTGGGTCTTTGTCTGTTCAAGTTGATACTATTGGTCAAGTTGTCTCTCGGTACTCCATGTCTGCAACCTGAGGGCATCAAGACAACATCTCTTTAGTTATCCCTAGAATTGGGGATAACATATGGCTCCTAGTTGGGGACATGTACTCGCCATAGAGTGCATGATAATTGTAGCATCTCTTGATGGAAATGTTCCTATACACACTGAAAAAACAAAATGTGAAGTGTAGGATGGCTCACTCATCCTTTGTCCATATAAAGAAATCCAAAACTTCAAAAATGACAACCAATCTTAGAAAATATTTATTTTTTTCATTTTTCATATATATGATGAAAAGAGAAACATGTAAATCAATAATGCAAGTAGATCAAAATGAAAATAAAAAATGAAATGAAAATAAACTACCATGAGCAATCAATATGCAAATGCAAGAAATCAGGATGATCTACCTGTTGATGTTTGAACAACATCGGGAAGACATTCTTCCATATATATATATATATATATATATATATATATATATATATATCCGGAAGAATGTCTTCCCAATGTTGTTCAAACATCAACAATATAATACAAAGTATAAATATGTAGTTATTTATTATCCAAGGGACGCATCCTTTCATGGATGGTCACCATATGTTCTATATATATGGACCACTCATCATTGTAATAATATATTCACATACAATATCATCTCTTATGAAAAAATAACATGGTATCAGAGAAGGACCAAGCTTAAATCCCTCACAGGAGGGATCGGGAAAATAAGAGAGACAACTTTGTGTGGTCCCTCTTCAGAGGGAGTGACGAGGTACAGATGCATTGCGGGGTAGTGGGTGTCCTGGGGACATGTTGTATCTATTTGAGAGCTACCCACGGGCCTTGGATGCATTGGTTGTAAAGTCACATGGGTGCACATGATGAGGTACAAATGCATTGCGGGGTAGTGGATGTCATGGTGACATGTTGAAGCTATTTGAGAGCTACCCACAAGCTTTGGATGCATTGTTTGCAAATTCATGTTTTACTATGGATATCCGATGAAGTCGTGTGGCAACAAAGAATACCTCCCTAGTTAAGAGGGACTGTTTAAAGTTTGTATACTTCAAAGATAAGCTTTGGCATGATGAAGAATGTCCCCCTCGTTGAGAGGGAGTGTTGATGTTTGAACAACAACGAGAAGACATTCTTCCATATATATATATATATATATATATGACATGATATTTATAATACAAAGTATAAATATATATATATATAACAAATATGTAGTTATTTATTATCCAAGGGACACATCCTTTCGTGGATGGTCACCATATTTTCTGTATATATGGAACACTCATCATTGTAATAATATATTCACATACAATATCATCTCTTATGAAAAACCAACACTAGCTACTTACTTGGGGCCTTGGGCCCCTAAAGATTGGGTTATAGGTGATGTCAAGTGAAGTCATACAACTAGTGCAACCACTTGTCCATTATTTCATCAAGGTACCTCAGACTGTACTTAATCATGTAATACCACAAAGATAGATTGAGCACATAATAATCATGAGCATAAATAGCCATATAATCAACCATGAAATTAAACCAATGGAGATGGGTGGGTGGGAGTAAATATTGTTGAAACGAGTAACCACAATCCTGATCATCCTCGAAATCCTTCCCGAAAGGATATCCAAAACCTCGATCAATCCATCTCTGAAGAGGGATACCATATGTAGATTATGTCTCATCTTCATCCAGATTATAGCATGATCGTTGCATTCTGAAGGCTAAGGAGACATGAGAGATTCCAAGAAATATCGATAATTCCTTAGAGAAGAAGAAAATGTTAGAAAACCAGGATCGCGAAGCAATAAAATAAGACAAATGCGGAAATAAAACATAGAAGATACACAATAAAATAGAGACACATATATATGTGGTTCACCCAGTGTGGGCTACGCCCACCAGAGAAATTGCCAAGTCCTTCATTTTTATTATCCAACAAAATGAAGGGATACAACCTATAACACACCCGCTGTAACTTCCTCTTATTTTTCTCATAGTCTCCTTTCTCATAATACAGTATTCGTGATAATACGCAGGCACAATACAATTCTCTCATAAAAGAGGGTTTCCTTATAGAGCAAAAAACCCTAAAAATAACTTCTACCATCAGATTTGCGACCTTATAATGAACGGTCCAGCTTGACTACAAAATTACAATATTTTACATGGCAATTTTTCCCAATATTTGAATTCGGGAGCACTGCCCCCGAATCCCCTGCTGGGGGGGATACAAAAATTGTCTCCTCCCCCCCTGGACCCCCCTAGAGACAATTGTTGGGGGGAAATCTCGCCCACACCCCCACGTTAGGGAATGGGGTCCAAGCACGACTGAAACAAACCTTTGAATCAGGAAGATAATCAGGCTCCACAACCAACAATCTATCACTTGGAGATTGATCACACAAACTCCACTTTTGTTTTACTTGATGGACTATACTCCACCTTGGACTTGGAAAATTTCTCATCTTCACTTTCATGCTTAAAGACCAACTGAAACTGAGTATAAACTTAGTTTCTCCCCGGTTACTCCCTTTGTTAACATGTCTACAATAATCTGGCTAGTATGTATCTTTTCCAACTTCAAATGTCCATATTCCAAGATGAATCGTATGAAATGGTACTTGAGTTGTATATGCTTAGTATTTGAATGGAAGGCTGAGTTGTTTACAATATGAATGGCACTCTCATTGTCACAGTACAACTTGTTATTGTCCTGCTTCTTTCCCAATTCCTCTGTAAACCTCTGTAACCAAATCATTTCTTTACTGGCCTCTATAGCAACAACATACTCTGCTTCTATTTTTGAAAGTGCAACTTATTGTTGTTCCACCTACAGTAAAAACATACCCTGTGGTGCTCCTCCTGCTATCTTTAGCACCTACCATATCTGAATCAACATATCCCCGTAGAATAATGTCTGAACCTCCAAAACATAATGCGTGAGTAGCAGTACCTCTCAAATATATGATAATCCACTTTACTTCCTCGCAAGTTTCTTTACCTTGATTGTTCATATACCTACTCACAGGTCCACTGCATGTGCAATATCTGGTCTTGTGCAAACCATCACATACATCAAGCTCCCAACTTTTGATGAATAAGGGACCCTGGACATGTATTTTATCTCCTCTTGTGTCTTGGGACACATTTCTTTGGTTAATTTGAAATGGCTGGCCAAAGGTGTACTAATTGGTTTTTCATTCTGCATTCTAAACCTCTCCAACACCTTCTATATGTACTCACCCTAAGATAATGTCGATTTGTGATTTTTCTTGTCTCTTGTTATTCTCATACCAAGGATTTTCTTTGCAGCACCCAAATCCTTCATCGCAAATGAATTAACTAATTTCTTCTTGAGCACATTTATATCCTTCATATTAGAACCTTCAACAAGCATGCCATCTACATACAATAGCAATATAATATAACTTCCATTTTATATCCTTTTAAAATAAAAACAATGATCAAAATGACACTTATTATAACCTTGTTATGTCATAAACCTGTTAAACTTCAAATACCACTGCCTTGGAGCTTGCTTTAGGCCATACAAGCTCTTTTTCAACCAACATACCAAATTTTCCTTCCCTTTGACCTCATACTCTTGTGGTTGTTGCATATAAATCTCTTCCTCCAAATTCCCATAGAGAAAAGTTGTTTTACCATCTAATTGTTCAAGATGTAAATATTCTATTGCCACAATACTTAAAATATTCCTAATTGAATTCGTCTTAACAACAAGAGAAAATATTTCATCAAATCAATACCTTTCTTTTGTGCAAACCCCTTTACAACAAGTCTAGCCTTGTATCGTTTGTTTCCTCCATATTCTTCCTTCAACTTGTAAAACCATTTATTTTGCAATGCTCTTTTTCCTGTAGGAAACTGAACCAAGTCCCAAGTCTGGTTATTTACCAAGGAATTCATTTCATCTTTCATGCCTTGCTCCCACTTCTTTTTAGTGTCTTCCTGCATTGCCTCTTCATAACATTCCGGTTCACCATAATCAGTTAACAATAAATAATACAATGAATGAGAGTATTGTTCAGGGGGTCTACTTAACCTGGTAGATCTTCTAACAACACTTGCAGAAGTTTAAGGTTCATGCTACTCCTGTTGTTGTACATTTTGATTTTCTAGTACCTTTGGAATTTATTTTTTAGTGATCTCATCAAGCACTGTGTATTTTGGTTTTTCTTTTTCCTATTTCTTTCCCTGCAAATGATCTTTGTATATGACTTTCTCATTGAATATGACATCTTTACTCCTAACTATTTTGTGATTTTCATAATCCCATAAGTGATAACCAAAATCATTAACACTGTATCCAATAAAGGTACACTTCTTGGATTTTGCTTCAAGATTTGTTCTATTTTCTTTATCAATATGGACAAATGCTTCACAACCGAAAATATTCATAAATGAATATTTTACCTTTTTACAGAACTTGAAGGTCCTATGTTTATCAAGTAAACAAAAATATCTACAACATCTTCCCAAAAATGTAAGGGAAACCCTGCATGCAATCTCATACTCCTTGCATGCTCCATGAATATTTCGTTCATCCTTTCTGACACAACATTTTCTTGTGGTGTTCCTGGACCTGTCTTCTTTCTACAAATCCTATGGTATGAACAATAATCATCAAACTCCTTGCTGCAGTATTCACCTCCATTGTATGATCTGAGACACTTCAACCTTTTTCCTGTCTCATTCTCAACCAAATATTTCCATTTCTTAAAAGTATCAAAAACATCATATTTTTGTTGAATGTAATAAACCCAAGTTTTTCTAGTTGCATCATCAATAAAAGTAACATAATAATGAGAGCCACCAAGATATGATACTTGAGCTAGTCCCCATACATCTGTATGCACAATATCTAACCTTTCACTCTTATTTTCTTTTCCAACTCTGAGAAATCTGACTCTCTTATGTTTTCCATAAACACACTGCTCACATAAATCCAAATCAATTTGTTTAATATCTGGCAACAAATTTCTTTTGTGAAGTATCTACATCCCCTTCTCACTCATGTGTCCAAGCCTATGATGCCAAAGCGTTGTATCCACTCCTGTAGAAGCTAAAGATATAGAAGAATCAGTATTTCTAGTACATAAATACAATGTACCTACCTTCTCTCCTTTTTCTATCACCAATGATCCTTTTGTGACCTTCCCTGCCTTATCTGTAAATATGGATAAACATCCTTCACTTGCCAATTGCCCTGTTGAAATTAGATTTTTCCTTATATCTGGAATATGTATTACCTTTTTCAACAACCATTGGTCTCCATTCTTTTACTTTATTTGTAACTTACCCATTCCAACAATTTTTCATGGTGCATCATCACCCAAATGAAGTTGTCCAAATTCACCTTGAACATAATCTAGAAACTATTTCCTATGGGGTGTGATATTAAATGAAGCCCCTGAATCTACTAACCAAGACTCAGAAATATTATCTATAGAAAGAATCAAAGCATATTGTAACACATCACCTGTTACATTTGCTTCCTGATTTTTCTCCTGTTGTCCATCTCTTTGTTTCTTTGGATCTCTGCAGTCTTTCTTTAGATGTCCTTTCTTCCCACAATTCCAACACTCTATCTTTCCCTGTCTAGATTTGGATCTACCCTTCCTAGAATTCCCATGGTTCCCTTATCCCTTTCCTCTATCCTTTTGTCTTCCTCTATTCTCCATGTTTAACTCATTACCTAATGCCTCACCTGTGCTTTTCCGTCACATTTCCTCGCCAAGGATAACACCAACAACATCATCAAATTTTAGAGTGTTTGAAACAGAGACAAAGTTACTTACAACCATGACCAAGCCATTCCAACTTTCTAGAAATGAGCACAGGATTAGAAGATCACTGACCTCATCATCAAAGTCCAATTTTATAAAATTTATCTGATTAGTAACCATATTAAATTCATTTAAATGATCTGCAATAGACCCACCTTCTGACATCTTCATATTAAATAATTGTTTCATTAGAAATACCTTGTTGGACGCTGATGTTTTTTCATACATTTTATCCAATGTGCCCATCAACTCCTTCGTTGTCTTTTCTTTTGAAATATTGAAAGCCACTGATGCTGCCAGGCTCAGTCGTATCGTTCCTAGTGCTTTTCTGTAAATAACCTCCCATTCTTCGTTCTTCATGGTCATCGGCTTCTTTTCTATTCCACCCAATGATAGGAGTAGATCCTTCTAATATAAATAATCTTCCATCTACATCTTCCATAACTGGTAGTTTTTGTCGTTAAATTTCTCGACCCTAAACTTTCCATCTTCTGCCATTGCTCCCACTCGAACCAGGAACCCTCTTTTACTACAAGTTACCTTTCACTCTGATACCAGTTGTTAGAAAAAAAGGATCACAGAGCAATAAAATAGGACAAATACAGAAATAAAACACAAAAGATACACAATACAATAGAGACATAGATATACGTGGTTCACCTAGTGTGGGATACGTCCACCAGAGAAATTGCTAGGTCCTTCCTTTTTATTATCCAACAAAATGAAGGGATATAACCTACAACACACCCATTGTAACTTCCTCTTCTTTCTCTCATAGTCTCCTCTCTCAAAATACAATATTCTCCATAATACCTAGCCACAATACAATTCCCTCATAAAATAGGGTTTCCTTCTAGGGAAAAAATCCCTAAAATAATTTCTATCGTCAGATCTGCGACCTTATAATGAACGGTCCAGATTGACTATGAAATTACAATATTTTACAAGGCAATTTTTCCTAAAATTTCTCTTCAGGAGCGCTTCCCTTGAATGCCCCGCCAGGGGGGGCTACAAAAAAATTCATCTTCCCCCCCCCGGGAACCCCCTGGCGATAATAGTGGGAGGGAAATCCCCCCCACACCCCCTTTTAGGGAATGGGGTCCAAGCACGACTGAAACAAACCTATGAATCAGGAAGATAATCAGGATCCACAACCAACAGAAAAGAGGTATGGAACCATCTCATGTTTGGAGAAATAAAGGTGTTTCCTCTTAATCCTAGAATCACCGTAAAAAAATTCAAATTGCTTTCGATTTGTAGGGTGAGATTTTGATTGCTCTAGGCTGGCCATGACCTGGTATCTATCAAGATCTGAGCATGAAGGTGGTTGGAAATATTCATGAGTATGTTGCGATGAATCATCCTGGAACAAATATGTGATCATATCATTACTAGGATACCAAGAATCTGAATCATATGTGCATGAAGACCAATCCTATGAAGACAACAACTCATGAACCCCTTTTGTTTGAGAACTACCTTCAACGTCGGAAATGGGATCTTTATCAAAATTGAAACAAACCACATCTCATCTATGCCTCCCGACATGTATGAAATCATCAATGTGTAATCAACCGCATCATAGGGGTCCTCCATGAGATCATCTTCATCAAGCAAGAAAATGGACACCGATGTCTCATCAAGGTCTTCATCATTGATATCTTCTTGAAAAATTTCTTCATGGATATGCACTTCTTCTGCAGGTGGCGGGTGATATTATTTTTCAACTTCACACTCTTCAGTTGTTGTCTCATCATCCACCAGAAAAAATTATCTGTAAAGTGAATCTTTGAGCTCTTAGAGGGTAGTCTGCAAATCCTGAGTAGTTGGCCCCCAATACCTGAGAAATTCTTCAACAAGATTTGTAGAAGACCAGATACTTTTCGGCTCACACGAGTCTACAAGCCACTTCCTTTGAATTGAGTCCAGAGAATATACAAAAATTATCATTAGTATATCCTCGTGCATTACACTTATACTTGAAGCATACCTCATATAGTTCACAACATGGGTGACTGCTAGAGTTGGGTCACCATCGAATTTGGGGAAATTTTCCCTCCACCCTACAGGGAAAAGGTTCGGGTATCCAGGGATATTTAGAACATCGAGAGAAGGGTATACCTTGTGGAAGGCCCATGGTAAATCCCGTGATGCCATGGTTCCATTAATCAGGATGTGGCTTCAATGGAGTTGCTAGATGAACTTAATGTTCATCAAAAAAGGAGGGAATGGAAAGGGAACTTTCCACAAGTGAAGTCACCAGATGAGCTTCAAGAAGATCTCATCAAAGGTGGAATGGTAATTTCCTTCAAGTGGAGTCTCCAAGAAAGTTAGGGGTAAAGTCTTTGGGATGGTATCTTGTCAAAGTGTCGTTAGGGCACAAAAGAGGATTCAAAATCCTCCTCGAAAATGGTGCCAAAATTTTATCACAAAAAATGTAAGTTGGGAAAATCTTGACCCAATCCATTCAATGGCGATAACGGTGGTAGAGATTATCCACTATCACATCAAATAAACCCTCCCTTGCTTCTGTGACGGAAGAATCCAACACAAGGGGGTCTCGGGTGACCCTAGGGGGAAATTAAATGGAAAGTGATACTTATGAATGGATTCCCCTATAGGTTAGGTTTCTATGTGGAGAGTGGCTTGACAAAAATCTTTCAATGATGGTTTATGGTTGCAAGAGTTTGGGTACCTGCGAATGATGGTTGTACCTACCCAAGACACGGGAAAAGACAAGATACAAGCTTAAAAATCCAATGGACAAGCAAGTTAATCTTGTTGTCCCTATTTGCAGCAGTCAACATAATATATATCAACAATTAAAACAACTAGTTACTGCATATTTAACCATCAAAATTGTCAAATAATTATTGGACAGTGAAGTACTAAAACAGTAGATAACTTTCCAATCCTTAAGCATGAACTTTGACGGTAAATTAGGGCTTCCAAATGAAGTTATAAACACATTATTAGGGAAGCCTTATGGATGTAGCAAACAATTTCTACAGAAGCAAGTTCCAACCATAAAAATCAACAAGTAAACCGTAAAAAAGATAGCCCATAACCAATAGAACAATAATATAGGTTTAGAAGTCAATTTCCACAGTTGAAAAGTGGGTAAATGATGAAAGAAAGTGAAGTTTTGTGTAGCCCTAATGGTTGTAGCATTAAATTTATTGCTGCAATGAAATCATTGGACTAAAGAGGACACCCTTAGGGCACAAGAAAGCTTATAACATGTAGAAAAGATTCCAACTTAAACAATTTCGATATCTCGTAATTCTACATATCCCAATGCAATGATTTTATTTCTCCAATGCAAGAGATTAGTGCCTTTAACTATTGGGTTATGGAGTCTTTAAAAATTAAAGAGCTATTTGTGCTACTTCCTTGGGGGTGTAAGCCCTTTTACTCCCCAAGGAAAGCAATACTAGCAAAGGAAAACCCTAGGAGGGTGTAAACCCTTTTACTCCTCCTAGTATTCCTTTATGCAACAAAATATTTCAAGAAAAAAATGGTGGGCTTAGTGGGGTTGTATTCCTTTATACTCCCAAAAAGGTTAGCAAATTAACCTTGTGACCAAGAAAAGAAGCAATAAGATGAAAGATTCCTTACCTAGTCCAAGCATTAACAAGATAAACTCCTTTTAACCAAGAAAATCCACCACAAAATAAAGAAATAGCCTCCAAGAAATATACCGCCTTACTTCTTCATCCAATAGCCAAAGAAAACCATAGCAAGAGATAGTAGCAAGAGAGATAGAAAAAATTTCCCAAGTAGGGCGCAAATTTCAACCAAGAATCCTCTCCAAGATGGGAGAGTTATGATCAAAATGAAATAGAAGTCATCTTTATTTATAAAAATCCTACTACAAGTGTTTGTCTAGTTAATTTTAGGGTAAAACACAAAGTAAGGGGACAACAACCCTTATGTTTCCCCTTTACAATATAAAATTCAAATTTAACCCTAAAATACACATAAGAAACCTTAAAGAAGCATGACGCCACCCCTTTAGGGCAACATTTTGGGACCTTTAGCAAATTGTTGAGCTTGGATATGAGAGGTCACCACGCGACGACCTCCCATTGGCCTATAATGGTTAGAGCTATGTAAAAGATATGGAGTTGACAAGGGTCAAACCCGTGACACCTCCATAACTTCCCAAAGACTTAACATATCCCCCACTACCAAAGCACCATATAATGAGACTCAATACATCAATGGCAAGTAATATGTTTGAATTAATGTTAAAGTTCAATTGGGTGGCTAAAGGGATGAGAGCCCAAGTCCTCAATCTTAGCTCGTGGTTATCAAGCTATTGCATACAACCAATTCCAGAGTTCGCACGGATGTTAACAAATATACTCCACCATAACCATATTACGTATGGTTGTCACCATATAAAAACAAACCATGGATTATGCCAAGGGTCGCGGGGAATAGAAACCACGACTTACCACTTTATATGCCACGGTTCTAACCAACGAACCATACATATGTTTTGTTAAAACAAACCAACTAACCTATAGTTAAATCCTACCATGAAATTATGGATTTGGTTGACGGCCCACGCCCTATTTAATGGGTGCATAGACCAAGGCTGAGACACCATTAATGCAGAGTTTAGTCTCGTAACTTGTTCCTAAGGGTACCAAAGTTGTGAGGCTACACCATAAAGTGTGCCAAATGGTACCTTGATGGAATTTAGAGAATTTATACTCATTTTGCACGATTTTTCGTTAGGAATCCAACAGTGCACTCTATTTCTGCATTTTGGGCAACATGTAAAAAGGTCATTGTAAAACACAAGTATTTGAGCATTAATAAAAGAAGGTCTCTATTGGAAGTGGACCCAGAGAGGTATCCCAAATTGGGTGAACTCCTCTTTTTCCAACTTGTGTATGTGATTTCATTATTGGTGTTCATTTCAAGCTCAATTATTTTGCAAGTCATTTTATCATTAAAGTGGATTTGGTTAGATAAGTTCTTCACATGTAATTTGCATACAGTCAAACTATCATTTTATTTCGAAGATCAAGTAGATGTTTTTACGTATTAAAATATTAATAAGCATCTAAGGATTTTTCAGATCACTAGTCATGGTATGCAAGTTTTTGTGCAGAAGCAGCAGACTACACTCTATTCTTGGACTCCATCTTTCCCTTACCTTTGAGCAAGTGGGCCTGGTGTTTACCACCGAGATTTCCTTCTTCAAGTAATCTATGTTGATCAGTAATCAAAAGTTCATAGAAAACTTCAAAAGTGTAATCCTTACCATCTTCCTTGCATGGTTGCCAGTCGGTGTGGAAAGTCGATTCAAACACGTCGAATGGTGTTCTCAAATTCATCAAGACTAGCTTGATGAGTTTTCCATCCTTCTTCTGATATTTCTTTCCACATTCGCCCAATTTCAATTGGAGTTCATTGACACATTCCAAATAGTCCTCCATTTTCTCAATGGAATGAGGATCGAGAGAGATCAACTCTTTCTCCAACTACATGATGTGGCTCTCATCGACTCAGGCGAACAATATTTGTAGCTTCTTCCAAACCTGATGAGGGTAGTCAATTCCACTAAAGTGAAATCAGATCTCTCGCAAGATGTAGGTCATGATGACCCCTACCACCTCATCCTTCTTGCCATCAACAACAAACTTCGCATGAGCATCTGTTGGATCTAGAATCGTAACCTTCGTATATTGCCACAATCCCTTACTCTTCAATAGGGTTTCCATATCTGGTGCCCATACTACATCATTTGATTAGTTCATAACAATAGGATCAATATTTGAAGCCATCTTCGATATCGAGGCAAACTGGTATGTTTCAATAAGTTCCAATCGACAAACCATCAGCCCAAAGTCGATCACACAACATATTCGACTCAAGAAGGTTTGCAAATAAAAGGTCGAGGTTTAAACCATCGACTATGATACCATGTTGGGGAACAAGGTGGAACACGACATGCAAAAAAAAACACAACACTGCAGATAATTAAAGAGGGCATTTTTTTTTTTAAACAAAAGGTGGTGTCTAAAGACACCATTATAGCACTTAAGTAGAGTGCATTGTAATCAGAACATCACGATGCATATTGCGCATCTTGATCCAGATGATATATTCCACAATCTTAATTCACATTGTTGATAATGATCCAAGGGGTATTCTTGTATTGTCTCAAGATTTAACAAACTTCAATAGAATCCAGAAGATCTTGTCCACATGTAATCGTCGACAATTAGAGTTGACTCTGCAAAATTTCCTCTATCGAGTCGGATCGACAGGACTCGATCTGACCACCTATGCATCCAACTCATAGTCAATTGTTGGGTTGGTCGATCCATAACCCAACTATCTTTAATTGTTTTTCAACTATTTGACCGACTATATCCAGATTAATTTCAACCTCTCGAACAACTGAACCCAGGAGATGTGTGATGAATCATCAATGCTTGATGTTCCAACATAAATAGCTCCCTTTGTTCTGTCATATGACGAGCTGCACCATTTTCCAAGAACCAAGCACTCTTGGTAGTTGTACTGGTAGAAATGCAAGAAAACAGTGAGAAATCCTTCTCAATCTTCACTGCAAACTCATCTAGTTGCGTCTCTGTTGATGCAGTGGTATGTGTATTTCCTTTGCCCTTCTTTTTCTCTGGACACTGAGATGCATGATGTCAATTATTATGACATGAGAAGCACTTTATTTTACTCAAGTCATTCTTCCCTAGTTGTGATGATCCTCCATCACAGTTACCCTTCTTGTTGCAACTCTTTCCTTTTCCTTTCATTTCCTTAAAGAGAAGAGCCAAGTTCTCATCACTACTTCCCTGCTTGTTTCTCTTGGACTCCTCCTGATTCCCTTCCTGGATGAAATCATCCCAAATCCTATTCCAATCTGGGAGATGTTTCCGAGCATAGATTCCCTTGACAAATGATTCCCATGACTTGGGAAGACCATTCAATGTCACATTCATGAGCTCTACATCCTCTTTTTTCTCATCTATGGCTACAATTAGATCACGTATCTGAGTGATACTTATGAAATAGTTGTTAACATTGTCAGATCTAGACATCTACATTGATTTGAGTTTATTTCTTAAGACAATATTCCTATTCATGTTAATTCTTTGGAATAAACCTATCAAGGTATCAAACATCTCTTTGGTTGTCTTCTTCTCGGAAAAGTGAGGTATTAGATGATCCTTCACTAAATCGAAGATGACCCTCTCAGATTTGATCTCCTTCTTCTCATGAGCTACCAAAGTTATCAGATCTATTGGTAGAGAAAATACTTTGTTCACTAACTCCCAAAGGTCATACTCCTTTAATGGAAAAGTTACTCTTGATTTCCAAGATAGGAAGTTGGATGTTCAATCCAATCTATCTTCAACTCTTAGTGGTGCCAATGCCATCCCTTAGACCCGATAAACTGCTCTAGAAATAACATGTTTCTAAAACTTCCCTTATACTAACTTGTATGGCCTCTGCCTGCACTAACCACACAAAATGTATATTGATACTTGCATTGTTTTACGCGACTTATATGATGATACTTGTGTTGTTCTACATGACCTATATAATAACACTCGTGTTATTCTCATGAAACCTATAACAAAATATCCACACTGTCCTCGACAACCCAATCCGACTACAGTACGATTGTTTTCCTAAAATATGTCCTTTTATTTCTTCCCGTTGGTTATGGATCTGAGATCTGGCTTCCTCTTAGAGCGATTTCTATGATTCCATGTTGAAATCTTTACTCTTGCACCTAGGTATCTTGGTATCTGGCAATTTCCTTGTTGTAAATCAAGTTAGCAACTCACAAAACAAAAATACATTGTTGGAATATTCAACTCAAATAAAGATAGTGGAAGCAATACAAGAAACCAAAAATATCATGCACAATACACAAAGATATTATTCCCATCAACTAATATTATCATTCAAATAACTTCAAATATGACAAGGGATATCTTACTAGAAAAATGTCCCAAATAGAAAATAGACAAAGTACATCAAAACCTGACTGGATGATATGTTGCTAAAACTGATGTATGATCTTGTACGGCTACATCACGACCTGTATGTTGATACCCGCGCTTACTGCGTGACCTGTAACAAAATACTCATGCTATTCACGCAACATGTACGTTGAAACTCTCATTATCTACACAATTTATTCCAGAATACCTACATTGTCTTGTGGTGGTTGATCCTTTTATTGCACTCTTTCTCTCTCTCTTCCTTTGGCCTATATCTCTATATGGAAGTCCTTATCCTCCTATCCAAGATCTCTTTGAATCATAGTCCTTCATGATCCAACTCTTTCTGTATCAACCGTGTCTTGCTTCTTAACCCTATCCTTGCTTTCCAACTCGACAACCATCATTTGTCCTTCTTGGAAAGATCCACCATCTCACCTGTATCATGTACATACAATTATTGTGAGATATCATCATAGTAATTTCAATTCAAAAATATTTTAAACTTGTTTATCATAGATTGTCACATTCCACTTTCAAATGTGTTTCGTATAGGGAATCAAGTTTCCCATGTGTGAGGTTTCTCCTCATAATGTTTAGCTTTTGTTGCAATGGTTTCCAAACTTATTTATGGGATTACATTCCTGCCATATCCAAGACTAGTTTACCTGCAACCTAATCCTTCCAATCAACCAAACAAATGTAAGTATTCAAGAATTTGCAAAACCTCAAATTTCCATACAACATCAATTTCATCATTCTCCATAGTCAGGCATAGCAATCAGAATGAAAGAATTATTTATTTTGTGTGCATCACCAACAGACTTAGCATTACATGATGCAACCCATTATCCAAGCCAAAGCCATTGTGCCAATGCTCATGACCACATGCACACAATGCATTTGACATTGATATCCAAGATACCACATAACCATGCATTCCCTCAATGCATCTAACACATACACTACATGATTCATAAAATGAGTACGATGACTCATGTAAAATTTCAGACCCCACCCAGTTTCAAGTCTCGCTGATTTTTCAGCCTATGTTTAATGCCCAAACCCAGTTTTATGACAGCCAATTAAACTCAGCATAAAATAAATTTTCAGAACTGAAACATGAGGATTATGAACATCTTTTAATGTAGAAATAAAACATATCAGCAACACAGATAACTCATAAAATTAACACAGTGATTTTCGGTCTAACAACGACCCTGGAAAAACCCACAAGGGGAAAACGAGTGAGAGAGGGAGTTTTAATTATTTGTGAGCTTCAGAGAAATTCGTTTACAGCATATTCATCTTCAGAAATTTAATGACAAACTTATCTCGAAAATCATGCCAATTCTTCCCACAAAAAACTGAGCCAAACTCCTCGAAATTCATGCCATAATTTCCTGCATGCATGTACAGGTCTGCTCCTAATTTTTTGTGCCTCTTTCTTGCTATATGGATGCCTTGAAATCTGTGCCAATTGTTACAACTCAACTCTGAGCATTAAATGTTGTACGACCGAATTGGAAAACCTGCCAAAACCACCCAAAAAATACCACAAACTTTCCTCGATTTCTGTGCAAGAAAACCAGTTGTATGGACCGTACGAAATCCATACAGTATGGACTGTTCACCCAACTATACTTTCCCTTGATTTTTGTGCCTCTATTCTATTGTACAAAACCTGGAAATCCTTACAGTACGACCTCTTTTCTGAACTATACTCTACCTCGATTTTTGTGCCAGCTTTTAAAGTTGTATGACCTACTTAATCCGTACAATACGGCCTACAATAAATGTTGTACCTTCTTCCTCGAAATGCATGCTAGTTTTCAACCTCGAAATGCATGCCCTAGCTCTACAAAAATGTCCTCTTTCTCAAACTCGAATTTATGCTCTCTTTCTCTCTCAAAATATTTCATCTACCCAAGAATGGGTGCGCCCTCCTACCCTAGTCGACCTCATGAGGGAATCTCAAGATTCATCTCATCTAACGGTTGATATTAGACGAGATCAACGGTGGAGATAAAATCATTTTATTCACCCACTTTCCCTAAGTCTCAAAAAGTCACCTTTTAATTTGTCTCTCACAAATTAAATGACTAGGGTCCACATTAGGCACTTTCTCACCCCTTAGGCACTTAGGTGATGAGAAACACTTGCCTAGGTACTTTTTAATTATTTTTAACACTCCCTCTTACCGAGGAAACTGTTACTCACCACTCCAAGCTTGTCCCTAAAAAATACAAACTTGCCTTTGCCCAATGCTTTGGTGAGTATGTCTGCAACCTGCTCATCTGTAGATATGTACTGTAGCTCAACTGCTCCTCTCTGAATATAATCACAGATGAAGTGATAAAAAATCTCGATATGCTTAGACCTGTCATGAAATACTGGATTATCCGAGAATTTAATGCAACTCTTATTATCACAATAAATCAAGGTAGGCCTCAACTGCACACCAAACAATCCCACCAGCAACTTGCGAAGCCAAAGGGCCTCACAACTGGCCCGACTGGCATCCATATACTCAGCCTCTGCAGAACTCAATGCCACTGACTTTTTCTTTCGACTGAACCAACACACCACTATTGAGCCCAATCTGAAACAACACCCTAAAGTACTCTTCCGGTCACTGACACATTTGGCCCAATCTGAATCTGTATATCCCACCAGACGAACACCATCTCCTCTCCAATATTCCAGACCATAATCTACCGTACCACAAAGATACCTGAGCACATTTTTTACTACCACACAGTGCACTCTCCTAGGCTCCACCATGAACTGACTGAGAGTGTTGATAGGAAAACAAATATCTGGCCGGGTATTGACCAATTACATCAAAGAATCGATCAACTGACGATATAAGGTGGAATCCACCAACTGTGACTCAGAAGCATGAAACTTATTCCAGTTGGTAATCATGGGAGTGGCCATGGGCCTACAATCCTCCATCTGAAATATCCTCAGAATATCACACACATACTTCCCCTGTCCTAGGAATATGTGTCCAGGCTCCTGCCAAACCTCCAATCCCAAAAAATAGTGCATCAATACAATATCAGTCATTTCAAACTCTGAAGCAAGGCTCTCCTTGCAACTAGTGATGAGTCTCTATGCCCCTGTAATGAAAATATCATCCACATATAGAAAGAGAATGAGATGATCCTCTCCAACCACAATGAAGTATAGGTTGGGATCCACCTCTCTTCTCAAATCCCAACTACTGCAAATAGGCATCAATCCTCGAATACCAAGCTCCGAGAGCTTGTTTCATCCCATACAATGCCTTCTTCAGTCTACACACATGAAAATATCTCCCATGCACCTCAAAGCCCAATGGTTGCTCAATATACACCTCCTCCTGTATAAGACCATTCAGAAATGCAGTCTTCACATCCATCTGGTGGATCTTCCAACCCATCTCTGTTGCAATGGAAATCATTGACCTGATCGAGGTATATCTAGCAACTGGCGCGAAGGTCTCATCATAATCAACTCCCTCAACCTATGAGAACCCCCGAGCTACAAAGTGAGCTTTGTACTTCTCAATGTTGTGATCTGCAACATGCTTGAGTTTATAGAGCCACCTGGAAGTCACCATTGACTTCCCCTCAGGTCTAGGAACAACTTCCCAAACATCATTCTTCATGATGGAATTGTATTCTTACATCATGGCATCTCTCCAAACCTGTCTACCAGTAGCCTCCTCAAAAGTGGAAGGCTCAGAATCCCGAATACTGCTCACCATTGTGATGTAGCTGCAAAACCTCTCGGGAGGTTTACTCTCCCTCAAAACCTGCCTCGGATTCCCCACTGAACCCTGTGCCTCCCTCAAAGTATCTTGAAGCCACTTGGGCTTCCTCTTCTCTGAAGCAGTGTCCCGTGTAGGGGACTCTCCCTACTCAACCCCATCTCTTGAAGACTTTGATACTGAAGTAGAATCTGGAGTACTCGATCCTGAACCGTGTGGAATAGTAACCTGCGATCCAAACATCTATGGCCCTATCACTTGTGGACAAGTCATCACTGAAACTGGTGGCCCCAAACTCTGTCTCACTTAAGTCTGCTGCGGACTCACCTGAATATGAGGTGATGACTACTCACCCCTTTATGTCCCTCGTGACTTCCTAAAGGCTCTGTCCTCCTCAAATCTCACATCCCTCCTCAAAATTGTCTTCCTCAAGGAAGGAATGTATATACGGAAAGCCTTTGAAGTATCTCTATACCCAAAAAAGATCCCTCTCTCTGTCATGGGTTCTAGATTTATCCTCTTCTCAGAAGGGACATGTGAATATGTGATGAACCCAAAAATCTGAAAGTGCCCCACCTCAGGCTTCTTCCTAGAGAAAGCCTCCTCAGGAGTCATACTCCCCACTGCCCTGTGTGGAATCTTGTTTTGCAGATAAACTGCAGTGTAGCATGCCTCGGCCCAAAGAAATAGTGGCAGCCCCTGATCATGTAGCATGGCTCTCGCAACCCCAACTATGGCCCTGTTCTTCCTCTCAACAACCTCATTCTACTGTGGGTTGTAAGGAACATTCAACTCTCTCCTGATGCCCTCTCCTGCACAAAAGTCCATGAACTCTTTGGAGGTATACTCACCCCCATTGTCTGTCCTCAGAACTCTGATTTTCTTCCCAGTCTGGTTCTCCACAAGAGCTTTGAACTCTTGGAATCGATTAAAGAACTGTCCTTTGGTCTTCATGAAGAAAATCCAAGACTTCTGTGAGAAGTCATCAATGAATATAACATAGTATAAACAGCCAGTCAATGATGCCAAAGACATCGGGCCACATACATCTGAATGAATAAGATCTAGGATACCTACTGCTCTACTGTCACTGCTAGGAAAAGAAGTCTTGGTGTACTTTCCCAAAGCACACCCCTTGCACAACTCCTGATGCTCTGTACTGAAATCTGGAACTCTAGTCACAATCTCCCTCAGTACCCTCAAATACCTATGGTGCAAATGTGCCATCCTCCTGTGCCATAGCTCACATAGATCATTGCTGCTAGTAGAATGAAATAATGCTCTTGTTGGTTGGAACATGAGTTTGTACAACTTCTCATGTCGAGTCCCAATTACTTTGGCCGAAGTTGTACTGGACCCCTTGGGGAAAAGGAGCACCTTCCCATCACGAAACAACACCTCATAGCCCCTCTCCTCAATAGCAGAAACTGAAACTAAGTTCTTCTTCAAGCCCGAAACATATAGGACCTCTCTCAACAGCATGGGAGGCAAAGACTCCCTCTGAAATGATATAGTCCCACAACTAACTGCCTTGACCACCTGGTCATCTCCAAGCACCACCTCAACATCACCAATCTGAGTAATATTTGTCAAGTGCTCACGAACCCCTGTCATATGGCAGGAGGCCCCACTGTCAATATACCACATATCGGAATGAGTGGTCCTCGTGGAAAGACACACAACTAAGGAAAAATACTTATCAAACTTGGCGGAGAACTCCTCCACTACTGTTGAAGCTGATGTTTGTTTCTTCTTCTTGTTCAGACACTAACCTACATAGTGCCCAAACTTGTGGCATGCAAAGCATTTGACTTTGCTCATGTCCTTCTTCCCTTCACCCTTTGGTCTGTTTCCTCCCTTAGGACCCTTTTTTAATTTCTTCTTGTTGTTGGCAGCAAGAGTCACATTCTCCTCATCATGACCTATAGATGAACTGCCATGTACATAACCTCTCCGGGTCTCCTCCTGAAGAAATTCATCCCAAAGACATTCCCAATTGGGAAGATTCTCCCTAGCCACAATGCCCTCAACAAAAACAACCCATTGTTTGGAAACTCCATTCAATGTTGTCCTCACAAGCTCACTGTCAACTATGGCCTCCCCCACAACTCCAAGCTCATCTCTCACCTGTGTCAACTTGGTAAGATATGTGACCACATTTTCAGCCTTGGTCATTTTAATGCTCTTCATTTTTTCCCTCAAAATCATCTTCCAGTTTTCATTTGTACTTTGGTACAACTTCGTCAAAGACTCCCACATCTCATAGGAATTTGTCTTCCCCATAAAATGAGGAATCAAATGGTCCTTGATGGCATCGAGAATAATCCCCTTAGCCTTGATACTCTTCTTAGTGTATGCTACAAGAAGAGTAGCATCAGTAGGTACAACCACATGATGTATTGTGGAGTTCTCAACAATATCTCACAACTCATTTTCTTGTAACTTCAAGATCATCCTCTCTTTCCAAGCACCAAAGTTTATTGCCCCATCAAGTTTGTCCTCAACCCTCAAACCTGTAGCCATTGACCCTTTTCTGTTGAAAATGAAAAATTCAAAATTCTATCTGGTGAAGTGACTGTTGTCTCAATTTTCTGACTTGCTGAAATATCTCTACTTCTCTTTAACTCAACTCTGATACCATGTAAAATTTCAGACCCCACCCAGTTTCAAGTCTCGCAGATTTTTCAGCCAATGTTTAATGCCCAAACCCAGTTTTATGACAATCAATTAAACTCAGCATAAAATAAAATTTAACTGAAACATGAGGATTTTGAACATCTTTTAACGCATAAATAAAACATATCAGCATCACATATAACTCAGAAAATTAACACAATGATTTTTGGTCTAACAACGACCCTAGAAAAACCCACAAGGGGAAAACCAATGAGAAAGGGAGTTTTTATTATTTGTGAGCTTCAAAGAAATTCTTTTACAGCATATTCATCTTCAGAAATTTAATGACAAACTTATCTCGAAAACCATGCCAAGTCTTCACACAAAACACTCAGCCAAACTCCTTGAAATTCATGCCAAAATTTCCTGCACGCATCTATAGGTCTACTCCTTGTTTTATGTGCCTCTTTCTTGCTGTACGATTGCCTCAAAATCTGTGCCAATTTTTACAGATCAAATCTGAGCATTAAATGGTGTACGACTGCCTTGGAAAACATGCCAAAACCACCCAGAAAATACCACAGAAACTTTCCTCAATTTTTGTGTAAGAAAACTAGTGGTACGGACCATGTGGAATCTGTACAATACAGATTGTTCACCCAGTTGTACTTTCCCTCAATTTTCATGCCTCTTTTCTACTATACAAAACCTGAAAATCCGTACAGTATGACCTCTTTTTTAAACTGTACTCTACCTCAATTTATGTGCCATATTTTAATGTTATACGACCTGCTCAATCCGTACAGTACGGTCCACAATAAATGTTGTACCTTCTACCTCGAAATGCATGCCCTAGCTCTGCAAAAATGGCCTCTTTCTCAAACTCAAATTTTTTCTCTCTTTCTCTCTCAAAATGTTTCATCTACCCAAGAATGGGTGCGCCCTCCTACCCTAGTCGACCTCATGAGGGAATCTCAAGAGTCATCCCATCTAACAGTTGAGATTAGACGAGATCAAAGGTGGAGATAAAATCACTTTATTCACCCACTTTCCCTAAGTCTCAAAAAATCACCTTATAATTTGTCTCTCACAAATTAAATGACTAGGGTTGACATTAGGCACTTTCTTACCCCTTAGGCACCTAGGTGATGAGAAACACTTGCCTAGGTACGTTTTAATTATTTTTAACGACTCATTCGTTCATTGTCAATCAAATCAAGCATGACATTTAATTTGTGAATGCATCAAAAGGATTTTATCCATCTTTATCTATTGGCGGCTTCATGCCTTGACCATACCCTATCCAAGTATTAATGACATACATGCCTTCAATCATGAAAATATCATTAAGGATATAAAATATGCACTACAAGGAGAACACCTTCTTACGAAGGGTTTTACGGAACCTCCCCGAAAAATTCTTCTCTTAGTTGTTTATAGCAGAGGTTGTTAGCGGAGGTGAGCGACTGGAGGTTTTTATGGAGATTTTTTTTCAGCATGCCTTTATGGTACAAAAGCATCAGTGTGCACCTAAAAAATACCGCATCGGGCCTTAAATGTTCAAACACACCATCACTTTTCATAACGAAGGCGAGCGGCCGTAGGCTTTAGCAGAGGTTTTTTTAGCGGTGCACCTTTAAGGTACATATGCATTGGTAAGTTCATGAACAATAGATAACTGATGCATCCATGTTCCAACATCACCATACATTATAATAAAAATTACATGCAGCAAATAAATCACACCGATGTTGTTGAACATTACGTATTAGGACGTTCATGAACAATAGAGAATTGACACATCCATGTTTCATTAGCACTGCCATACTTTATATTAAAATTACATGCACCGAATAAATCACACTGGTGTCGTTGAACGGTACATCCTAATGTGCCTTTCTATCGAAAGGCACACCATGGTAGGGTAAATAAATAAATAAATACCAAACCAATTTTCATTGTTACAATGCAGCTTGTGCTTCCAAACTCTCAAGTAAGCATCGATGCTCACCTTTATTCCTAACATGCCCTATTTCCAGTGCTCTACACTGACTAAGATAGCTCCATTGGTGGATTCCACACATTTCCAAATTTTGGAAATTACCATGAATTTTCATTTCCTCTCAACGGTGCAACCATGCCTCTTCGAGACAGAAGATACTTGGTAAATTATTTATTACCTTCCTATTTGCATTTTCACCCAATAAAAATTAGAATTTAGCTTGAAATTCCACATTTTTTTCAAAAAATTTTTTTTTTCACGTGGTGCACCTGAAATAATATAGAAATCGATTCTTTTCAAGGGGTTATACACACCGTTGCATATTAAGAATACTAAATCACTGGTACATATTAATTATACAAAATCATCTGTGCATAAAATGTGCGATAATGTATATTGTTTTCAAATTATACGGTGGGCATGTGATAAATACACATCGGTTATTTAAATATAATAACAGAACCAATGCTTTCAAACTTAAATGCAATGGTGTGTTTAATAATACAAGCGCCCTGGGGCATTATATTTAGTATACACACCAAAACATACGAATTATATGTTCACCAAACGGACATAAAATACAAGCACACTGGAGTTGCATAAAACAAAATGGGAATCCATGGAATATTATCCATAACTATCTCGGTGTGTTTGTTTCATATGTAAGCACCGGGGTAGTAATGTAATGGTGAACCGACACATTTTCGTCTTAGGTATGCACTAGGGCATTTTCATGTAATGGTTCCTAGTGTGGTTTTTTTTTTATGTCCACACCAGGAATTTATGTAATGGCTCACCAATGTTTTTTTGGTTTTATGTACATTCTGAGGTAGTTGATGTAAGGTCATTCTGGTGAATTTTGTGTTTTGGTACGCCCCAGGGAATTTTATTTAACGGTGCACTAGTGTGTTTTGACAATAAAAACACTGGAAAAAAAAAAAAAAAAAAACATTCGCTACAACCTCCACCTACCTAATTTTTTTTAGTTATATGGAACATCTGTTAAAACATCTGCTAAAACCTTTGCAACCAATAAAGGAGGTTGTAGGGAGATTTTTTTGAAAATTTTGTAACACCAAAAACCTCCGCTAGAAGGTGTTCTCCTTGTAGTGATTCCTAAAGGAATTCTAACCCAATTCCCTTCATATTACCTACTATCTTAGCATGACCAATTTCATACATGCATAGTTTTTTTCATCATTCTTAATGTTAGCTATCCAACTGACACTTCTTGGGAGCTCACATGAACCCTTCATCAGCCTTTCGACAAGCATCCTCTTGTCTTTGTCCTCCGCACAAGGTTGCCCACTGCAGGTAACTAATTATCAATGTATGCAATTGTTCCTTCATAGAGCAACCACGATCCACAACCACAATCAAATCAATTATCATGTCAATTAATAATATATGTGCCCCAACACTTTTGAATTAGCAAACATTACCATATTATGCCTTAACATTTATGTATGCATTCTACCATTCTACTTATAAATGAATTTATTAGTGCACATGCATTTCAATTATTTGCTTTCTAATAATTTACTAGTGTAACATCCTCGGCCACCAACAGGTCAGGAAATGCTACCAAACACAACCATAACTTAGCCTTTAAAGCTTTGATACCATTTTGTAACATCCCCGACCATCAACCCCACTTCTGGGCAACGCTACTATGCAGAACATACACTTATATATAATATGCATTAAATCAAATTAACACATTTAACATGGAGTTACTTATGCCATTCAAACTTAAATAGAATTAACAACAATTCAAACTTGCAACGAAATACATGATAACATTTCCAAAACATAGACATGCATCACATATAAATTAAGTACATAATTAATACTTATCTTTTAAACTAGCGTAACACCACCAACCGCATGCAGACCTTCTACGAACCTCCCAACCATAGATTGTGCTGCTCATCACTCTCAACAGTAGGTCACCCCCGAGCTGGGACTAAGCTCCACCGGGAAAGGGAATCCTAGGCTAGGCAAGGTCAATGGAAGACACACAATTTATGAGGAAGGGTTCTTTCCTAGGAGCCACTTATGCCCACTTCTCATAGACTCTCATTCCCCACATGCCTGTCCCACCCCAGGAGTATAACCTTCACTATCACCAAGACAGTCCTTCGGATTCTAAACCTCCCTTGCCTTGGGCTTTAGCAACAAGCCAGACCGAAATTCTCCGAGCTTTGTGGCAGCTACAGGACCCCTTCCAGAAGTTCTCACTTCCTTCGCGCACTCTCTCACCTAGAGAGAGTCGCCCACAGGCCTGACAACCTGCTTCTTCAACCACAACCACCTCTCTCACCTGGAGAGAGTGTTGCACACAGGCCTGGCAACCTGCTTCTTCAAATCTATTCCAAAACAAGGAGAACAACAGTAAGACTCGGCAAGGAATGGATGATGGTAGCCAATCACACTCAACCAAGGGACTGCGTGGCCACAACAACCCACAGTTATAACACACACGACATAGACAATTATGATATGCTCAGGTTTCTCAGACGACAACAACCCATACAGTTAAGCACAAACTCAGATTTGTAGTGTGGATAAACCCAGGTTCACATGACACATAGGTCGTCCTTTCCTTCCTGACTAGTTTCTCAGATGTGCGTGGTTATGCAAAGGTCCAACGCAGAGGTAAAACGGTATAGACTGAGGATGTGTCGGCTTCTCAAGGAAAACATCACAGGTTGGCCTCACGATTTTTGGCTTCAGAGCTACATGGGGTATGCATACAGAGATCAGACGCAGAGGTAACACAGTTCAGATAGCAGATCGAGAAACTGGTAGAACGAACAACCTTCACTGCGCGTAGTTATGCAGATACAGATGCAGATGCCAAAAACGGGTTCAGACCTGTCTCCCCGCGAACTCAGGTGGAGGATCACAGAATGACAGAACCACCCCAACACGACTAACTCATCAGTTTTAACTGCATGCGCCCAGGTCAACACTTGTCTTCCTGGAGCTGCATGCACTACATTTGCATTTTTTCCCCTTTCCCAGGAACTTAGGACAACACTTGGTCAATTGACCACCTTAGCCTTTTAGGAAATAATAATAAATTATTATCCCCTTTTGAGGTAAGTCCCCTAGCTTAGCCCCTAGGCCCACACACTTAGCCTTTTCCCTTACCCAACCTTGTGGAAGCTTAGTTACCCATAACTCTTTCTTTGTGGTCGGTCTGCACGCAACGATGTTTATATTTTATTAATGATCTGCATAATTACATATACAAAATCAGGCTACTGGCCTTTAACACTTAGGCTCTCCGGCCTAATAAACACATAATCCCACCAGCTTATATACACTTGTCTCACTAGCCTATAAACATGATTACAATTCATAATAAAATTGGGGCACTACCGGGGGATATTACAATCCCCTCCCCTTATTTTTGCACTGTCCTCAATGCAACTCTTTACACAACATCATCAAGATTTCCTAAATCTTAAAAAATATGTGGGTATTCTGCCTGCACAAAATCCTCATGCTCCCATGTCGCATCCTCAGGACCATACCAGGTCCACTGGACCTTTACAAGCACTATGGATCAATTCCGGAGCTGTTTTCTCTTTCGGTCCAATATGTGCACTGGATGCACTTGCAAGACACCTTCTTGCTCCACCTGAATCACATTCCAATCGATTACATGATTAGCATCAGGTATATATATTTATTAAGCAATGAAATATGAAACACATTATGTACAGTCATGGATGCAGGTAATGCAAGCATATATGCAATGTATATATATGTATATACAAACAATTTTAATAACATTATAACCTGTATACAACATACACAACATACAATAAATAGAGAATTGTACTTATCTTTTGATTGAGAATACTTCCATATCAACA
>ML805290.1:179391-194912 GCA_009831015.1 Picea engelmannii
AACAAAGGGAAGAAAGACAGAGACAGTTGAGAAACTGAATCTGGTCTAACCTTCAGTACCTATTGATTTGAAAGAAAACATCATTATTATAGATGCCCAGACGGTGTGTTTTATAGCCTTAAAACACAAACTCTGGAACAACAATGTGCAAGAAATAACAATACAACCATTCAATTAAGAAGTTTTGCAGAAATTTACTTACATTTCACCAAGAAATAACATAACAAACCTTAGTTGTAACACCTTCCATCAAGAAATGCCAAAAATGCCAATAGAGATCCAAAAATGCCTTCCTTCAACAAGTGTGCCTCACAATTTCAGCCAAGAACACCAAGTGTAGCACAAATTTCAGACCTCACTAATGTGTGAGTGAGAGATGATGATAAAATGAGAGTAAAAACCCTCAATTTATATAGTACCATGACCTAATTTCATTTTTAGGTCATAAAAAAGGTCGACAAGGCCAAAATACTAAAAATCATACTGGTTTACATTAAATGCTTAAAAACAAACCCTAATCAAGCTAAAGAGAGACGTCATGCCCCTTTTAGGGTGACGTTAGCCCCTTCTAGGGAAAATGCAACATCCTGGAGCAAAATGTTAGCCCTCCTTGGGCTTCTCCAGCTTGCCACATGTGCCAACACTGCCAAATATGCCTCCCAAGACGTCCACAAGGCTGGATGATGTCATGGTCATCATGGGTGATGTCTTGGGCCTTTCAGGGCCAATGTTCCAATGGAGGGGGCACAACCCCCCTAGGTCAAGCTCTGCCAGGGTGCCTCTGGTGGAACGTCCTCCTCTTCTCTGGTGCAAAGCCTCTGGTCCATCCATGTCTTGTCTCTTCCCCCTAATGGGGTCTCAACATCCATCTGGCGGGCTCTTTATCCCCATGGAGGTCCGAACTGATCATCTCCCCATGCGTACCGGTCCAAAATGGTACCTATCCGTCGGGCATGATCCTATACATCAACAGCTATGCCCTCCATGGGATCATAAGTCACAGGGATCATCGCAATGTCAATCACATCTCATCGTCAATATTATCAAACATGTTCATAAAATCCATAATACCTCAATTAAAAGCTCAAAGACATTACACAATCCTACAATACAAGTTTGGAGAAAATGACAGGGAATCCTATTGGGCTAGTGTCCACTGGAAGAGGAAAGTTTCAGGAAGGGACCTCATCCGAGCCATGTAAGTGGGTGATGTGGACAAGGGATGTCCAAGCAAGTGGGTGCAGTAAGAGTAGAGGATGCAAAGCTTTACCTATGGGTGCCTTTGTAGAAGGCGAGTTGCACCTGTCGTCGATGCAAATTTTTCCAAGCCCATCCATGCCTTTTATTCTTTATTCTTTATTCTTTTATTTTTTATTGTTTTTTTCTTCAAGAGGCTAATCAGGGGACATTTCCCTGGAGTGGTGACCAGTGGTAACAACGTCACCCACAAGTACTTCGCATAAATGAGAAGGATGGCTCATGATGAGACCCCCTTTTCCTTGGCCATGCAACCAAGAGTCACTACCCTAGCATGGTAACCAACTGGTGGTAATGTCATACTGCTAGGTACCCATGGACCTAATAGGTTGGCTCGTGATGAGATCCCCTATCCTCTGACTAGGTCTTGTTTTATTATTTTTACGGGTCCCTCTTGTTTCTTGCTGAGAAGCCTTTTATTTCTTTCTCGGGGATCCCTGGGCGAAGCATCTCGAGGTTTTATTCTTAGGATTTTATCTTTTTCCATCTTTCTTTTACCTTCTGGGCCTTTAGCCCCTTCTTCCCACGAGATAAGGTGCAATCCTGAAAATAGGTAAACCCAGTGCTCGGACAAGTGTAATGGGATAGGTGAGCGGGAAACAAGATGAAAAAGTGGTGTTGTGACGGGAGCGGATGATGGCTTTCCATAAATCCCCCCAGTGGAAAACCAAAACCTATGGACACAGGCTTACTAGGGCATCTTGTCAATCCCTCCAGACATGGTCAAGTGGGAAACTATAAGATCCAAGCATTTGTTAGAAACAAAAGGAATTAAATGCACATATTCAAGGATTTTGATGATCAAAGTGACACATACCATGATACCCGGATTCATTACCTCATGGAGCAAGAAACATCTCTGAAACAAGACCAAGCCGATGGTGATGGATGTTGTTGTTGCTGACAAGATAAAGGCGCTGAAAGGAAGAAAAGATGGGCCCTCTAGGGCTATGCTGAAGTCGATCCGGCTCTCGGTACTCCATGTCTAGGACCTGTGGACCTCGAGACATGATCTCCTAGTTATCCCTAAAAGTGGGGGATAACATCTGGCTCCAACTCAGGGACATGTGCTCATCGTAGAGCGCATGAGAACCTCAGAATCTTTGGCATAACCTGTTTACTTGATCGATCTCAATAGCAATATCAGTAACCAATTGGGGTGGTGATACTACCCCAACAGATNATATATATATATATATATATATATATATATATATATATATAAGACTGAAATAAAGCAATCATAAATGTGAATGTAAAGCAAACTAACATGCAATGCAAATGGTATAATACATGAATGCAAAAAATGCCTACTTACCTATACTTACCTATGAAGTTAGGTCCCCCCACCTTGGTGGGGTTTGAGGAGGTGCCCACTGATCGGTAATTGGCGCCTTCTTCCTTCCAAAGTGGACAAGTAGTAAGAGTCGTCAACTGATTCTCTTCCAACTTTGAAAGGTCTGAGCCATGATTGAGTGCTTCCTTTGATATTGGTTAGCTCTCCTTTTTGGGTATCCCACATCCACACTACGCCCCCTTCTTTGTACTTCTTGATATTGTATTTGGTTGTCCCTTGAATGACCCTGTTGTATTGTGCAGAGGGAGGGCGGTGGGATTCTGTTGTAAATACTTCCTGCCAGGATGAATGAATCTGTACATCATCTTTTGCCTGTTTTAGTATTTTCATAGTCACGACTTCCTTGTTTTTGAACTTGTCTAGGAGTTGTTGGTATTCCTCTTTGTTAGGCCATTGAATATGATCAAAGTCTTCCTCTGTTGCAAAAGGCATATCATTTGGATAATACTTATGACGAGTCTGTATGATTTCATCATGTTCTTTGTCATCTTTGATGGAATCACTAGGCTCTTGCACATGATTCCTAGTCACAGGTACATTCAGGAGACGACCAATAGTTCCATCTTTCAAGGGTATAATCACATAAGTGATGTCCATCTCAAGAGTACCTCCCAACTTTGAGGAAAACTTCCTAGACAATAACATCACCCACACATCTGGGATGTTTATGACCACTATGTCCATGTGAATGAATTTCTCGGGGTATTCCTTAAGGCAAACTTCGACATTCTCAATCACCCCATGTGTGGGTATCGATTTAGATTCAAAGCCACACACATTCATGTAAGGTCGTGTGACATTCAAACCTAATTGTTGCATGACCTTGAGGGACATCATGTTAGCACCGGCCCCTGAATCCAGCATGCAGTTGTTGAGGCTCTTGTTATTCATTATCAAGGTCATGAAGAAGGGAGGATGTTCATCATATTGGACCCTGAAGTGATCGGCTTGCAACATGATAGGGGGGTCCATGGGTCCATCTAATCCTTGGAAAAAGTTGTCAAATCGTTCTTTGACATATGGCACCTTAATGACTTCTTTCAGGGGGATGGTTACATGCATCTTGGATAGTTCCCCTTCAAAGTCAAAGTTCAAGTTAACCCTTTCAATTTTGGACGTCTTAGAAAGAAGTACATACAAAGGTGGGGGTTTCGTTTGGTCAACGGTAGATTGGTTCAGTTTCTTTCTTATATACACCTGGAACTCTTGTTTCTTCAATTTTTCTTTTGATTCTTGGTCTAGGTTGTTTATTACTGCCATTCTAGCCAACCTGGCTGCTTCCTTCATGCCCTCCTGATGCTTTTCAGCAGTGATATTTATTTGAGGGACTTCCATGATGTGGCCTATATTTTTTAATTGTTGATGGCCATCATTGTTGTAAGGACATTCATGCTCCCAATGCGCCTCACTGCATTCCAAGCACCAAGGGTTTTCATCCACAACATTTGTAGGGGCTAAGGTGTTTGAAACTTCTTGATCATTCTTTGGTTTATAGAATTGGTTCCCCTTTTGAAATTGACCTTTGTACGGGACCCTAGGTGGCCTATAGTGATATTTATTTGAGGGACTTCCATGATGTGGCCTATATTTTTTAATTGTTGATGGCCATCATTGTTGTAAGGACATTCATGCTCCCAATGCGCCTCACTGCATTCCAAGCACCAAGGGTTTTCATCCACAACATTTGTAGGGGCTAAGGTGTTTGAAACTTCTTGATCGTTCTTTGGTTTATAGAATTGGTTCCCCTTTTGAAATTGACCTTTGTACGGGACCCTAGGTGCTTGGCTCTGGGATCTCTCCAAGTTGACAATTCTACTCATCATTAGTTCTTTATTTTTTAAGATACCATCCATGGAAACTTGTAATTTTGACATACTGGCGCAAAGGTCTGAAGTAGGTTCAGTATTGTGGACTATCTTAGGTTTAGTGTCCATTTCCCCCCTTGGATTTGCGAAAGGCTCAATCTTGGATGAATGGAGGTTGCCCTCAATCTTAGTAGCCAACTCTTGAGCTTCTTGGATTGATTGGGGGTTTTTGTCCCTAAGAAGATATCCTAGTTGGCCAGTAAAAGACTTGGTGTAAATGTGGACAAGATAATCACCGTTCGGATGATGGCTTGCAGGGATATTTTTTAACAAAGTTTCAAACCTAGTATGGAATTCCCGAATAGATTCATTCTCATGTTTCCAAAGGGAGTTCAACCTGGTAAGAAGCATGTTGGGGTCTTCTTTGATACTCCATCTCTTCAGAAAAGATTCTTCTAGTTTGTCCATGGTTTTAATACCACCATCGGGAAGGCTTAGGTAACAACACCTTGAAGCATCAAGGAGTGTAGCGGAGAACAAATTCATGACTAAGTCTTCAACATCATCACTGAAGGGATGAGGCTGAAAAAACACCCAAAAATTGCTCATGTACTCTTCGGCACTGATTGCATCAGTACTGGTAAATTTAGGCAACCTCTTTTCATACTTGGGTGGCATTTGCCTAGGGTACCTTGGTATGGCGGACATGTCTATTGGTCTGAAAAGAGTAGATGACCATTATCTTTGGTTGTTAGTTGGGTTCATTGTATTGGTCTGAGAGCTAGACATGTTTTTCAAAGGAAGACTCCCTCCAAAAAGTGATTTTACAACATGAGATTTTCAGGGAGGCTTTCTTCTGAAGGATAGAGGAGGATTATGGTACCTCCTTATAGTTTGTGGAGTCACCAGATAATTTTCTTGAAACTATCAAAAGATAAGGGAAATACACCCTAGTGGAGTCGCCAGGTAAGTTTGTAATATAAGACTCTAAAGGCAAAGCTTACCGAAAATTGTCATCTTTGAGGAAGGTTTGACTCAGTGTTCCCCGGCAACGGTGCCAAAATGTTATCGCACAGTTTGTAGTTAGGATAAAATATAGATGTAAAAAGGCAAACTGGCGTAACTGAACCAATCCTACCCAATGTCACCTCGATAGGAGGGTTCTTTCTGTTTAGGGAGGTAAGGCCCAAGGGAGAAGTCCCCGGTGACCTGGGGTTTTGAGAAGGCAAAGGATTATAAGATAAAAGGTAAATTTCCCCCCTCACAAGTCACCATCGAGCAGATAGTCCGGCTAACAGCCAATAAAGAGAAGTATAACCCAAAAATAGAGATGCACCTGCCCGAGACAAAGCAACAAGAAATAGATATATGCAAGCTTAATCGCTTGGTTAGTACTTCATATAATCAATAATCATATAATATATAGGCAATCGAACAATAAATATTGGCGAAGTCAATGTTTATAAAATAGCAATGATGCGCAATGTCACTTCTTCAATAAATGTTAAAGGAATGTGGCATTCAATTGTAACAATTAACACTTCATTTGAACAATGCCTTAAATAAACATTCAATTTCTCATAAGAGAAACGATAGCTGCACAATGAGCTTAATAGCCAAAAGGATGAAGACAACAAATTAGTTAGTAGGGTTAGTCTTAGGCTAGGGTTAGAGTAGTTAGGGTTTTGTTCAAAGTATTGAAGGTTGTTTTGATCATAGTACTCACAAGCTAGGTCTTAGATCAGTGTGTTCCTAGGGTAAATGGAATCAAAAGGAGGATGCAGAAGCTGAAGGATTCAAAAGATGATAATAAGACTAAGAACGGGAGGGTCAAGCCTTGAAGTGTTTCTATGGCAAGGCCTCAAGGACAAAACCCTAGGGGAGAGAGGCTCACTTTGGTGTAGGGGAACTAGGTCTCGGTGCTCTCTCCTCCTTCCTTAGCTCAATGGAAAAAATGGCTAGCTCAATGGTTGCATAAGACTAAGACACGAGGTTTTACAGGTAATGTGTTGCTATGGCAAGGCTTTACCAGCAAAACCTAGGGAAAATCGGCTCATGAAGGTGTAGGGGAACTGGGCCTTGATTCGTTTTTTCCTTCTTAGATTCAGAAAAGTAAAATGGTTAGCAAAGTAGAAGAGGAAGAAAAGAGTGTTGCTAAGGCAAGGCTCTATCTCTCTTCAATAAATGGCCCAAAATATTGACGGGGACATGAGACAAGGACCTACAATGTGTGCTTGTCACCTAGGGTTTATTTCAGCAAATCATAACAATATATGCAAGAAATAACAATACAACCATTCAATTAAGAAGTTTTGCAGAAATTTACTTACATTTCACCAAGAAATAACATAGCAAACCCTACTTGTAACATCTTCCATCAAGAAATGCCAATAGAAATCCAAAAAATGCCTTCCTTCAACAAGTGCGCCTCACAATTTCAGCCAAGAACACCAAGTGTAGCGCAAATTTCAGACCTCACTAATGAGTGAGTGAGAGATGATGATAAAATGAGAGTAAAAACCCTCAATTTATACAGTACCATGACCTAATTTCACTTTTAGGTCATAAAAAAGACCAACAAGGCCAAAATACTAAAAATCATACTTTTTTACATTAAATGCTTAAAAAAAAACCCTAATCAAGCTAAAGAGATACGTCATGCCCCTTTTAGGGTGACGTTAGCCCCTTCTAGGGAAAATGAAACATCCTGGAGAAAAACGTTAGCCCTCCTTAGGCTTCTCTAACCTTCCAGGGCCAACGTTCCAATGGAGGGGGCACAACCCCCCTGGGTCAAGCTCTGTCAGGGTGCCTCTGGTGAAACGTCCTCCTCTTCTCTAGTGCAAAGCCTCTGGTCCATCCCTGTCCTGTCGCTATCCCTTGATGGGGTCTCAACATCCATCTGGTGGGATCTTCAACCCCATGGAGGTCCAAATTGATCATCTCCCCATGTGTACCGGTCCAACATGGTACCTGTCTGTCGGGCATGATCCTGTACATCAACAGCTACTCCCTCCATGGGGTCATAATTCACAGGGATCATAGCAATTCCAATCACATCTCATCATCAATATTATCAAACATGTGCATAAAATCCATAATACCTCAGTTAAAAGCTCAAAAACATTACACAAGCCTACAATACAAGTTTGGAGAAAATGACAAGGCGTCCTATTGCGCTAGTGTCCACTGGAAGAGGAAAGTTTCCGAAAGGCACCTCATCCGAGCGATGTAAGTGGGTGATGTGGACAAGGGATGTCCAAGCAAGTGGGTGCAGTGAGAGCAGAGGATGCAAAGATTTACCTATGGGTGCCTTTGTAGAAGGCGAGTTGCACCTGTCCTCGATGAAAAATTTTCCAAGCCCATCCATGCCTTTTATTCTTTATTCTTTATTCTTTAATTTTTTATTGTTTTTTTCTTTAAGAGGCTAATCAGGGGACACTGCCCTGGCGTGGTGACTAGTGGTGACAGCGTTACCCACAAGTACTTTCGCAGAAATGAGAATGTAGGTTCATGATGAGTCCCCCTTTCCCTTGGTCATGCAACCAAGAGTCACTACCCTGCCATGGTAACCAGCTGGTGGTAATTTCATACTGCTAGGTACCCATGGACCTAACAGGTTGGCTCGTGATGAGACCTCCTATCCTCTAACTAGGTCTTGTTTTATTATTTTTACGAGTCCCTCTTGTTTCTTGCTGAGAAGCCTTTTATTGCTTTCTCGGGGATCCATGGGCAAAGCATCTCAATGTTTTATTCTTAGGCTTTTATCTTTTGCCAACTTGCTTTTACCTTCTGGGCCTTTAGCCCCTTCTTCCCACGAGATAAGGTGCAATCCTGAAAATAGGTCAACCCAGTGCCCGAACAAGTGTAATGGGATAGGTGAGCGAGAAGCAAGATGAAAAAGTGGTGTTGTGATGGGAGCGGATGATGGATTTTCAGAAATCCCCCCACTGGCAAACCAAAACCTACGGACACAGGCTTGCTAGGGCATCCTGTCAATCCCTCCAGACATGGTCAAGTGGGAAAATATAAGATCCAATCATTTGTTAGAAATAAAAGGAATTAAATGCACATATTCAAGGGTTTTGATGATCAAAGTGACACATACCATGATACCCAGACTCATTACCTCATGGAGCAAGAACCATCTCTGACACAAGACCAAGCCGATGGTGATGGATGTTGTTGCTACTGACAAGATAGAGGCGCTGAAAGGAAGAAAAGGTGGGCCCTCTAGGGCCATGTTAAAGTCGATTCGGCTCTCAGTACTCCATGTCTAGGACCCGTGGGCCTCGAGACATGATCTCCTAGTTATCGCTAAAAGTGGGGGATAACAGTATTTATTTACACTTCTTTGTGTCTCATATGAAGTCAATTATGTAAATGGATAATGAATAAATATTATTGATTCATCATGGATATATGAATTTGTCCCTATTATTATGGAAGCTAATGTGAAGTAACCAATAGGTTGGCTTCACATCACCATTCATATGGACACTCCCGGAGTCTCATGTTTACCAAGACATTTCTCTCTTCATTGGCTTATCACAAGAAGGAAAATTTCCCTCCATGTGCCATATCGTTCCCTCTCAAATTTTCTCATCACATCAAATAAAAAATTCTTTGAAGTGCCATTTCACACCCAAAAGAGGGTTCTCATGCGACATATCCCACTTGAGAACATTTTCTCCTTTGCGATAGTGATGCAGGGATTTTCCAAGGGTCATAACTTTTGACTCGATTATCTGTTTGGGATGAAATTTTACAGAGAGTTGTGTCTCGAATATTTCACTGAAGTGTCGTTTGATCCTTCAAATTAAACATCATTTCGACACTTTTTCGAGGCCAAATTCCTTCATATAAGGCCTCAAATTGGGGTTTTAGAGTTTTTACAAGAATTTTTAAATTTTTAATTATCAGTTATCTCTTAGTTTATGAACTTATTCAGAAAAGAGAGTTGACAAATAGTGTCGTTCTAGTTATCTCTTATTTATTGGTCAATTTTAGAGTCATGCAAGAATTTCCTAAAATTAGTTGTTTTTCTAAAATTAGTTGTTTTCAAAAATCTCATATAGTAGTTATAAGGGGTTGAACTTCCATTCTAATAGTTAGGATGGAGAATGAATAAAAGAGAGTTATTTTCCATTCTCATGTGTTTGCATGGTTTTTAGATCTTGTGAATGAATCCAAGTTTATTGGTTACATCATCTGGTACTAGAGAAGGAAGATGGTTGGGAGAGGAAGAGGAAGAGCAGGGTATTTTGCTCAGATGCGCAGAGATATACAAAACCTCCAAAGGAAAGTAGAAGATCTTACAAACGTGTTGGCTAGTCAGAGAATAATACAAAGAGAAGTGTCTGATGAGGGAACAGTCTGAGGAGATGCAGATTAACATACATAACATGAAGAAGAACACGAAGAACACGAAGAAGAACAATTAGAGCACATGAATTTTGAAGAAAGGATGATCAAGGATCTAGAAGGGAGAAATGATAGGATCAAGATAGAAGTTTTAGAATATGTAGGGAATCTTAAACCATAGTAGTTAATAGATTGGCTGAAAACCATGGATTTTTTTTTTTGAATGGCATCCTATGCCAGAGGAAAAGAAGGTGAAATTTGCATGCACCAAGTTGAAGGGTCACGCCATGATCCAGTGGGATCATGTGTAGAAAAACAGAGAAAAAAAATGAAAAGAAAAAAATTGCGAGAATTTTTTTTCCTCTAGACTATGCCCAAACTCTTTTTCGTGGATTTCATAACTTGAAGAAAAACCTGTCCACCGTGGAGGAACTCACAAATGAGTTTTATCATTTGTCTATTCACGCGGATCACTGGGAAACTGATGAGAAACTGGCTACAAGGTATGTGAATTGTTCAAAATTTTCTATTCAAAATGAACTAAGCATGCATAGAGTTTGTAATGTGGAAGAGGCATACCAATTAGCCTTAAAGGTTGAGGAAAAGAAAAACCGACAATTTTCTCAAAGGAATAGAGGAGCAAGGAGGGGTACATCGTCTACCTCATGGGGTGGTTTTAACTATGGCAGGGGCGAATCATCCCAAGGAGTTGAGAAAGTAGAAGATACTCGACAAGGTAACTTGAATTAGCCATGAGGAAGAGGATTTCAGAGGGGTAAAGGTTACGGTGGTGGAAAACGAGGACCTTATGTGTGTTTTAGGTGTGGTGTAGAGGGTCATCGATCATTTGAATTCACAAATTATAACATGCAAGAGCCAAAGCAAGGACAACAACCTAGTTTGAACTTGGTCCAAGCTGAGAATGGAGAAGAAGGGGATGATTATGAAGTCCCGCCTGATATGGGGGAGAGTCTCATGATATGGAGGTATTGGGGATTATTGAAAAAGAGCAAAGGTAGAGTAGCAACAATGAAGATTCTTGGCTTCAGACAGATATTTTTTGAACCAGATGTACTTCCGAGGGAAAGGTATGTCAAGTTATTGTCGATAATGGTTGTTGTGAGAATATGGTTTCCAAAGAGATGGTAGATAAGTTGAAATTATGGTGTGAAACACATTCCCATCCTTACCTAATTGCATGGTTCAAAAAGAGGAATGAAGTCACTATTAATAAAATATGTTTGATCAAGTTTTCCATCGGTAAGACTTATAAAGATGAAGAATGGTGTGATATCATTCCGATGGATGCATGTCATCTGTTATTGGGGAGGCCTTGGAAATATGACAGAAAAGTCATGCATGATGGAGGAAAGAATACCTACACATTTTGGAAGGATGGATTGAAAGTCGCCTTATTACCCCTTAAGGACGAGGGAAAACCTGAGAATATGTTGTCAGAAAGAGAGTTTGTTAAGGAAACGAAGGAAATAGGATTATGTTATGCATTAATAGTGCAAAAAGGAGTTGTGGAAGACGTACTCCTACTGAAGTGGCCAAGTTACTAGAAGAATATGTTGATGTTATCCCTAATGAACTATCTGATGATCTTCCACCAAAGAGGGATATTCAACATCACATTGATCTAATCCCAGGATCATCTTTACCTAATCAGGAAGCCTATAGGATGAGTCCTACACAACATGCAGAGCTCAACAGACAAGTAACAAAACTTATAAAGAAAGGTTTGGTAAGACAAAGAATGAGTCCCTGTGTTGCACCATCATTGTTGACTCCCAAAACGGATAATACATGGATGTTGTGCACAGATAGTAGAGAAATCAATAAAATTACCATGAAATATTGGTTTCCTATATCGCGCTTTGATGACATGATGAATGTGCTAGCCGGAGCTAAATATTTTAGTAAGATTGATTTGTGAAGTGGATACCACCAGATCCGAATTCGCGAAGGGGATGAATGGAAAACTTCTTTCAAGACCATGGATGGACTATATGAATGGATGAGGATGCTATTCGAGTTGTCCAATGCACCTAGTACTTTCATGTGGTTGATGAATATTGTGCTTCGACCTTATATTGGTAAGTTTGTTGTTGTTTATTTTGATGACATCCTAGTTTTCAGTAACAACAAAAAAGATCACTTGCAACATTTAAAAATTATATTGGATGCATTGAGAAAACACCAACTTTATGAAAACCTAAAGAAATGTAGGTTCCTGCAAGAAAGTTTGGTATTTCTGGGTTTTGTCATCTCGACAGAAGGAGTGAAGATGGATTCATAGAATTTCAAAGTAATTTTGGAGTGGCCTAGTCCTAGGAGCATAATGGAGGTAAGAATTTTTCATGGGCTGGCTACCTTTTTACCAAAAATTTATTCGAAATTTTAGGAGTATTGTAGCACCCATAACAGATTGCACCAAAGGCAAGACATTCATGTGGACCAATGAAGCTGGGGAAAGTTTTAAGTTTCTAAAGAAGAAGGTAACTGAGGAACCCATATTAGCCTTACCATATTTTGATAAAGTGTTTGAGGTAGACTGTGATGCTTCACATGTAGCCATTGAAGTTGTACTTAGCCAAGCAGGTAGACTAATTGCATTCTTTAGTGAAAAGTTGAATGAGGTAAGAAAGAACTACTCCACATATGATGTAGGATTTTATGAAATTGTGCAAACATTGCGACATTGGAGGTATTATTTAGTGTCGAAAGAGTTTGTGTTATTTATCGATCACATTGCATTAAAATATGTAAACACCCAAAATAAATTGAACGATAGACATGCAAAATGGGTCTCTTTCTTACAAGGCTACACGTTTGTTTTGAAGCACAAATCAAGATGACATAATCAAGTTGCAGATGCTTTGAGACGGCACGATGTTCTTTTGACAACCATGGAAAATCAAGTAATTGGGTTTGTTGCATTAAAGGATCTTTATGCGTCTGATAATGATTTTTGTGAGATTGTGGAATAGTTGAAGAATCCAGTCATTGGGAACATGGATTTTAATCAAGGTGAATATTTTATGCAAGATGGCTACCTTTTCAAAGGAAAACAACTATGCATTCCAATTGGTTCAATGAAAGAAAATATTATCAGAGACCTTCACAATAATGGTTTGGCAGGACATTTTGGAAAGGATAAGACGCTAGCCCTAATCGAAGATAAGTATTATTGGACGAAGATAAAAAATGATATAACCAGGTATGTGGCACGGCGTAGGATTTTCCAAATGGGTAAATGACACTCACAGAACACAGGGTTGTATATGCCATTACCAGTGCCCATAAGCCCATGGGCAGATTTGAGCATGGATTTTGTGTTGGGGATCCCAAACACACAATGAGGTAATGATTCTATTTTTTAGGTTGTTGATAGGTTCTCTAAAATGGTTCATTTCATTGCTTGCAAGAAAACTAGTGATGCATCAAGGGTGGCATAATTTTTTTTTCCAGAAGTTGTTAGATTGCATGGGGTTCCAAAAACTATTACCTCTGATAGAGATACTTTGTTCTTGGGTCATTTTTGGAGGACTATATGGAAGAAAATGAGGACTAAATTACAGTTCAACGGTGCCTGTCACCCCCAAACAGATGGGAAAACTGAGGTAGTAAATCAGAGTTTGGGAAACCTGTTATGGAGCATTGTTGGAGAGAAGCCCAAGTAGTGGGATTTGGCTTTACCTCAAGTAGAATTTGCTTACAATAGTTCAGTGAATAGATCTACAGGTAAATCTCCATTTCACGTTGTTTACGGTAGAAATCCTATGGGTGTCCTACATTTGGTGCAGCTACCACTTGGGGATAGGATCAATGATGATGGGGAAGCATTTGCAGAACACATTCAACAGTTGCAACAAAAGGTGAGACAAAAACTGCAAGCCGATAATGAATAGAACAAAATTAAAAAAGATACTCACCAACGATACCAGGTATTCAATGAAGGTATTTGGTGATGATTTATTTACGGAAAGAATGGTTTCCTAGAGGAACCTACCACAAATTGAAGTATAAGAAAATTGGTCCTTGCAAGATTCTCAAGAAAATCAACGCCAATGCTTATAAGGTCGATTTACCAGCTGATCTCGATATCTCCCTTGTGTTTAACGTTTTTGATTTGTATATATTCCATGGGGATGATTTGGGTGATGACAGTGAGGTAGAGGTGGATTGGAAACAGGCCATTCCAAGCAAGGAAAAAGAAAAGATTGTGCATATTTTAGATAAGAAGACCCTTTATACTCGGTAAGGCCAATACAACCGATATTTGGTCTAGTGGGAAGGCATAGCACAAACAAAGAGTACATGGATTACAGAGGGGGAATTGTTGAACCTAAATCCTGGTAAGTGGCAATAGTTTGAAGACAATAACTTGCAGGAGCTGTGTTCTTTTCAACCAGAGGAGAATGATGCAGGGATTTTCCGAGGGTCATAACTTTTGACTTAGTTATCTGTTTGGGATGAAATTTTATAGGGAGTTCTGTCTCGAGGAGTTCACTACCATGTTGGTATGATTCTTCAGATCATACATCGTTTCAACACTTTGTCGGGGCCAAATTCCTTCATATAAGACCTCAAATTGGGGTTTTAGTGTTTTTACAAGAATTTTTATTTTTTAAATTATCAGTGATCACTTAGTTTATGAACTTAATCAGAAAAACAAGTTGACAAATAGTGTCGCTCTAGTTAGCTCTTATTTATTGGTCAGTTTTAGAGTCATGTGAGAATTTCCTAAAATTAGTTGTCTTTGAAAATCTCAGATAGTAGTTATAATTGGTTGAACTTCCATTGTAATAGTTAGGATGGAGAAGGAATGCAAGAGAGTTATTTTCCATACTTATGTGTTTTCATGGTTTTTAGATCTTGTGAATGAATCCAAGTTTATTGGTTACATTAATAAGGATCCTCTTTTCCTTATCGCACTGGTAGAAATCTTGCAATGTATTTCACTTCTGAACATTTTCAAACTTGCGATGGAGTTGTATCACAACTTGAATATCTTTCTTCTCGTGCCACGAAATTTTAAACCAACGACACATCGCATGATGAACATTTTCCATCATGCAAAACATCCCTTCTTCCTTCATCACACCTTCATCATTTTTCTTATTGTGCTCAAATAATTTATGTGCGTCGTGATGCACTTTGAAAATCTTCTTCATACGATAGTGTCCTCCTCTTCTTGTGTCACGGGAAGTTTTGGTTTCACATGTCATATCGCAGGAAACTATCTTTCTTGCTATATTTTGCTTCCGTTCGTCTCTTTCTCATATCGCTTTGGAAGTGTATTGCACCACAAAGAAATTTGGTGTGATACATCGCACCACAAGAAGTTTTTTTCACCCACAAAAAAGCTAAGCCTTTGCCTCGCTCCTCGTTTCACACACCAATAGGTCTTCTTATTTAAAATTGTGGTGTGATACATCACACCATACCATTTTTTCCTTGAGCAATACGTGAGCAAATTCATTAATTTTCTCCAAGTTTGCACCTGTATCGCGCAGAGTTATTTTTCATGCAATATAGATCATATCTCATTAATTATCTTGTCTTTTTAATTAACAATATTTTTATTTTTTATTTTTTTTTACTGGGGGAATCGGCAACTCGCGGTTCTCGTACTCGCGTGACACGGGGTCGATCCCCGTCGGCTACCACTATAACCCCAGGTGCAACCACCCAGCCCGCAAGAATGGCGCACGAGTAAATCCGGGTGAGAATCG
>ML805290.1:217352-229847 GCA_009831015.1 Picea engelmannii
ATATTTCTCGGGATGATTGGACACTTTTGGTAGTAGGGAAGAATTATTGAGGGCTTCAACATTCTAGCAGGACGTGGCACTTTCCAGCTTGGAGGTTGAGCATTAGTACGGCTCAGATCTGCTTGATTCAGTCTTCATTGTATGTCCAGCCTTTGGAGGCTTATTTTGTATTGTTGGGAGCATTTTGTAGCAGCTTATATCTATTGCTTGTACGACCATCTGAGGTTTATGCCAGATCGGCCATCTATTGTATTGATCTTACATTGCTCATAATAAAAAGATCAGATCTTTGCTTGTGCTTCTACATATTGAATATATTGTGATCTCCATGTGTTGATGAATCTTGTATGCACTTAATAACTCAATAAATTAGTAGTAGTTAGTGATTCCAAGAAAGAATTTGGCTTGGGATCATTACAGATAGTTAGAAGGTGAAGTGCCCCTAACCCTTTAGCTTTCCCAAACTCATTTATCCTCCCTTGTCCTTCTGTTTTAGTACAATGGAGAAGAGGTCTCATGTCTTTTTTAATACATCAATTTTTTTAACAAAAAAGTTATTCCTTGTAACTTTACATCTCATATGTTTTCCTTGTTATTTGATTTAATCATAATAATAATAATAATAATCTAATTTTAAGATCACAACCAAGCCAGACACCAAATTGGTGTATGAGACCCCCTTGTTTGTGGGACAAGGGACCCCCCTCCACACAACGATTTGACTGTTAAAGTCTACGAATGTGTACATACCCTACCCCCCTCTAGATTTGAACCTGTGACCTCCTAGGAGGAAACACATGTTCTTAACTATTAGTTCCACTCAAGCTGTGCATTGTTCAATGCAAGGGTGTACATTGATCATGATGGCATGGGGCCCTTCATACCAACAACCCAGTCTCCTTCCTCGTCTGTAGCCTCGATCCTTGTTGGTGTTTATCATCATAAAGTCTATGTCGGTAGCCAACTATTTTTGTCCAGATCTAATTTAGATCACACCTTCCCATTGAGAGGATTTTGGTCCCTAAAAGCTTCCAAGGATAGGTGAAAGAACTTGCTTGCAATACGGATCCTCTCATACCATTTCACCTTCATTGGAGTCTACCCTTTGAGACCAATCTAACATATCTCTTGTTGTCCTTTGCAAGTTACTCATTCCTTACACTGCAAAAAAAAATATTCCTTCAATTCTTCCAAAACATGTGACGTAAAGTGTTCGACAATAAGAAGAACCTAATGGTCATCTTCTTCATACAACATGGAAGGTTTGAACAACTTCAAGAACTCCACACTCACCATTTCACTGATTTTCATATAAGGAGGAAGTCTCAACCTAAGGGCATTCTCATTCACCTTCTCAATGGTGTCAAAATGTTTGTATCTTAGGGACTTGAGTTTCTTCATTATTCCTTGCAATCACTCCTTATAGAGGTAAATCCACACGTTGTCTCCAACATGGAATTCATGATCATCCTTGTGTTAGTCATGTCTAGCTTTATACTCATGTTGACTCTTCTCAAGTTGCTCATGTACCCTAAGATGTATCTATCCAATCTGATGCACAAATGTTCTTGCCTTCTTCTCATCTCCTTTCAACTCTAATTCATCCTTCTACTATCCATAAACAATATCAAATGATGAAGGAGGTAGTAACCAAAATAGGTCTCGAAAGGAGATTTGTTGGTGGAAGAATGTCCAATGCTCCATTATAGGATTGTTGAATGCAAACCAATTACTCATTCCATGTCTTTGGATGTTTTCTATTGTAACCTCTCAACAACTATGCCAATGTCTAGTTGACAACCTTTATTTGTCAATCAATGTAGGTATGGAATGTGATGGAATACCTCAACTTGGTATCCATTATCTCTCAAAGAACTATCCAAAATCTACCCAAGAACTTGCTATCTCAATCATATATGATAGAGCTTGGTAATCCAAAATGTACCCAAACATGGTTGAAGAATAGTTTAGTTTCCTCTCATCCAAAGATCGTCTTCTCACAAAAAATGAGCAGACACATCTTAATGAAGTGGTCTACCATGACAAACAAGTAGTCATGGCCTCTATGAGACATAGACAAACCTCCAACAATGTCCATAAGATGCTCTCCCAATGCCTTCTTGGTACTAGTAATGATATGTATATCCCAAGCTTCTAGTTGCTTGGCTTCACTTGCAAGTTCTACAAAGAAAACAACCTCTAACAAATTTTTCCACCTGATCCTACATATTTGGCCAGTACATATAACATAAACGCTTTTGATAACATAAACACTTTTGATGTTCTCAAATTCAACTATAGTATGATATATCTGTACTATAGTTGTTTAGTCACACCTATTGTTGTGTTTGGTATTGTATAAATAAAGGTGATTTCCCCATTGAGGAAACACACACTTCACTTGTCATTTGGAAATTTCAGACCTACCTTTTAGGCTGAAGTGCACGCCTCTCTTGGGCGCTAGTTTCAAGGTTGTAGAAGCACCCTCTTGTGTGCATTAGGGTTTATGGTTGGGGGATCTTCTCTTGAGAATATAGAAAAGGATTGTCGGGTTTTCTTCCCTTGAGTAGAAGGTTTCCCAGGATATTTCTTGTGTTCTTGTGCATGGTAATTCTTCTTGTGATCTTGGTTATTGCAGCACTTGTGTATGGTGCAACTGCATTTGTTTATGGTTCGGTACATGCTAAATGAAATAAACCTCATTATTGAGCCTAACATAGTGAAAATTAAACATGGTTTCAGAGATTAGGACTTGAAAGAAGCCATTGCACAAGACTTCAAGAAATCTGTCCTCTTTTCTGCAATCCGTATGACTCTCCTAGGGTTTCCAGAAAAAAGTATGACCCTATCCTTTTTGGTTGTTTCAGCACCTTCCACTGAATTGTTGGGGTTAATTTTTGCATAGGAGTGTATGACCTCCTTCATCGCACCTCCAACAACTTTCATAATGAAATTCCAAGAATTTTGATTTTTGGCCCTAGGGTTCCGCAATTTTCTGCAGAATTTTGGTTTTAGGGTTTCTGCAGCCCATTGAAGAAAAAATTCAGCTCACCAATGTTCTTCTGACTTTCAAGGATTATTTTTGACAATCATAACTCCAATGAAACTTAATATTGCTAGCCTAGCCTAGACGTTAGGTTTCCTAGCCTAGTTGTTAAAGGTTTGTGGAAGAATATGCAAACCATGAGGAACAAAACCTTGGTGGAAGATATGCTTGATGGATCAAACAACTTCAGTTCCTGGAAGTCAAAACTACAGATCACCCTGGAAGATGATGACCTATTGAGTGTGATACAAAATAATCTAATAGAATCAACTACCGCTGAAGAGAAAGAAAGACAACTTGCCTCCACTGCTGATGTTGAACCAGAGCCACATCAGAGAGATGAGGACATCAAAGATGAAGCCTTCTTATTATATAGATAATAATATATATCATTATAGTATATTTGGAGGGATATGAATGGATAAGGAATCCTTCCAGAATTTCTGGTCCACACCACATAGCTGCAACGTTCTTATGTATAAGGAACATAATTATTATGATTAATATTACGAAATTATGGAACCCATGTGCTGCCGAAATTAATACCCATTTATTATGGGTATGATTAACTAGGCCCGTTCTATAGTTGGTCGGATTCAGTTAAGGGCTATTCCATTTTCCCTGCAACGTTTTTCGTCTTCTTCCTTACGAGAAGCTTATGAAAACTATCAATTTTACCATAGGATGATTCATCGAGGAGAAAACTACAAGGATTTTGCATACTGTGGATTCTGTGCCTATGTTTGTGGTAGATATGTTCAATGTTTTGGCCCGAAGAACTGGGTCCAATTTCTAAGGATAGATGTACAATACTCGATGTTTTTTTTTTTTTTTAAATGGATTTGCTATTAAATTTTTTTTCCTTGGAGTCTTCGTTGCTGCTTCTTTTATGGATTTAACGCATGTTCTCATTGGCATGGTTCGGTGGTCTCATAGTTCTTTGATATTGTATTTACTTAGGTAATTTTTTCTAAGATGGAACATCTAACAATTATATGACAATGTACTGTGTCAATCCACCAGGATTTTATGCAAACAAAAAATGGATTACACACAGTTTCAAACCAACGTTCAATTCTATTCGCAATGCAGATAGAACATAGCAATACCAAAGTACAATGTTGCAGCAAAATTGTCATTCTTGTTTCTAGACATGCAATTTTTAAGTTTTAATGCTAACAACCCATAATGCAAGAAGTTTAATACTTAAGTTAATATGTTACAGTCATGGAAGAATGTATCAAGAACACACTTACACCCACACGTTCCAATAAAATCTAATCTTCAACAAAGCATTTGCTTACAATTAGTAGAAATGAAGTTTAATAATTAAGTTAATATGTTACATTCATGGAAGAATGTATCAACAACATACTTACACCCACACGTTGCAATAAAATCTAATATTCAACAAAGCATTTGCTGACAATTAGTAGAAAACGATGGTTTTGCAACAATGGGGCTTGTTTGAAACCAATTCGCACTTACGAAAACTGCCCTCCGCCTTTCTATTTTCCCATTCTTTTATCTCCTGTAGTTTCTCTTCCTGGTTACTTAATCATTTTTTTTTCTTCCGAAAATGCCTTGTTGCTCGGTTTGGCGGATTCACGTGTTTCGACCGAGCACTTCCCTTTGTCTAAATTGGGCCTCTATTGTTCCATGTCCTACAAGTAGCACCCAGAGTTCCACGATATACAAATTGACAAGTAGACTTGCGCATTGGTTGGCTCAACATTGCACTTCTATTTTCTGTGACCTCCAAACAACATTCGGAGCTCCACGATATACAAATTGACACACAGGCTCTTGGGCTTGCAGGCTCAAGATTGCCATTGTTTATGGATGGAAAAGTGATAAAACGAGCCACATACTACATTTGCATCACATAAGTTATATTAAAGGGAAAATCATTTCCTCTATAGTTCTGTGTCCTACAAACAACACCCAGAGTTCTGCACTATACAAATTGACTGCCGGACTTGCGAGATGGCTGGCTAAAAAAATGACTCGGAGTTCCACAATATACAAATTGACAGATGAAGCATACAACCAAGAACCAAGTAAACTCGCGGACCGTATTCCTAGTCGTTGTTTTCTGTTCCGCGTAGGCAGACTTGTGGGTTCACGTTTGCACTCATGCTCTTATATCGCAACACTAACCAACTGCTTCCCCATTCCATACCCAGACACTTCTCTGACTGCGGATTCCAGGTAGGTGGGCTCTAGATTGGACTTCTATTGTTCCATGACCTGTGAACAACACCATCACTTACGCAATATAAAAAATTACAACTGGACTAAGATCATACCGTCTTCCGTATTACGATCTACCTATCATGCCCTCTTCCATGGTACACATTTTGAAATGAAAACTTCCGAGAAATACAATTTAACCATCGGGTCCTCATGTCTTCTCTGGAGCTATTGTTACCCCATTTTGAATCCCGTCTGTTTGCTTTCCATACTTTGCCATTTCTTCGAATTTCTTTCGCGGATCGTCGGTTTGGCAGGTAATATTCAAATTTAACATTGTGAGGACTTCTTTATGCTTATATCTATTAAATTCCTTATTATCATAATAATATACCTGAAATATACTATAATGCAATACATATAGTGTACAAGTTTACACTATTAATGAGTGCCATTAGTAATATCCTTCCTATTGTCTAACTATTCCACAATTCCTTGTTCTAGAAATGCTAACAAGGATTTAGACTTCTCAGCAACAACATTGTCCTCTAAACTAAGTGGCTCTATGATTCTTGTTGCTCTCATTGGCAACACGGGAAAGTTGTATCTGCAATGCAATTTTTTTCGTTTTCTACAACTTCTTGTATGATAATGTCTATGAGCTTTGGCAAGTTTTGGATCCAAATGATCTGTGTTGCATGTTATGTATTTGTCCACAAATTTATCGATCTGTGAATTGTTGTCAGCTCCATAGACTGGTGCACCCTCTATCCACAACGGTGTGTAGTCATGTTCATTCCCCCTATTCTGGGATTCAGTCACAAAAAAGTAGTCTGATATTTTTATGAAAAATGTTTCATCATGGCATATCAATTGTCTCAAAGCATTTATTCTATGTCTATAGTAGTGAGTACATGTCACTGGGTCTTTTCTTATGAGGTAGTGAATGTCATTATTTTCCAGTGTATCGGTTTGTTTTTTACATTTTCTGTTCCTATGCAAGTCAGATACGGAAACCACCAATGGATCCCAACAATGCTATGCACTTGTAAATGTGATGAAAAATGTTGGCTGGCCCAATTGCTGGATCATTGCAAAAATAGTTTTCTTGTTTTGTTGCAAATAGTCAGGAGAGATGCAAATGTTTTTGAAATCTATGTATCCAATATCAGATTTCATAATTTTTTCTAGGTTTACTTTGTACTTGACATTCTTCGCTAACAAATTTCTTCCTTGTAACTGGCCTTTCCTTATTCGAACCCACATGTAAGAAAGAACTTGCTCTATTATTATGCGCATTGTTTTGAAAAACAAATTCGTTATGTGACAGGAGAAGTCACTGCTTGAATGTAGCAGCTCCCATCGAACTATTTTATGATAACTGAATCGTTTTGTAATGTGAGCGACACATGGATCTCCATAGAAGAGTGTTGGGAAGTTCATTTCCTCAGCAAATCTATCCTTGAATATTCCAAGTGGACGTTGCTCCTCAGTAGGTGAAATTTCGACAATCTTGTCTTGCAAGTCACGAATGCACTGTGAATTAGTGAATCCATGCGCCAATGTCTCATCAGGTGTTTCATTCTTCGATTCATCACTTGTATCAAATTCACTAGCATTTTCGAGAGTCTCTGCAGAGTTGTCATCCTCTTCTCTAAGAATATTGTTCCACTTCTCATTTATACAAATGTTCTGTGCTTTGTACAGGGACCTGAAACATAATTCCTTTAATGCTTTCATAACACCATGCACACGTACTTTGCCTGTTTGATACGCATTTTTGTATTGCAAGCGTCTTTTGAGAGCCACAACAATTGTCAGTGTATCGCTAATGAATTGTGGAAAGGATTTTTGCACAACATCTAGCTGAATAGGCACATTAATAATTGATCCTGTTAAGCCCATCTGGGGTCGTTTATAGCCCCAGGGCCTGATTTGTGCAAATGCAATTCGCAGAGACACAAGTCTCTCTTCAAGTTTCGTAAGTGCATTTACATATGGTAGTGGTGTATTACATCTTATTTGGTCAGGGGTTGTAAATTGTGGCAGTTTTCCATTTTCAAGCGACCGTTTGCATGGAAGACAAATTTTGCCATTGGAAAATGTTTTATCATGTTTTGTATGAAAACAGGGAGAAGGGGAAAAAAAGAATAAAACAAAAACAAAAAAAAACAAGAAAAAAGTAAAAATAGAAAACTACAAGCGCAGAATTGCGTACGAATCCCGGTATGTATCCTTCAACCTTATTCTTGTCAAATTCAATTACCCCCAGTCACCACAATATATGACAAGAAAACAAACCTACACTGAAAAGTGAACCAAACAGAAGAAACAACACAAATAAATAAGACTATAAATTTGCTGAGCACAAAGACTGATTTGAACCTATTCATGGTGTGCATCCTACAAGCTTCTTAGAAATAGAAAAATTTCCACAAAATAGAAAGGACGAGACAAAGGAAATAGGTGGATGTAGTTTTTTGACCCAGAGAATAAAAGCATTTCCTGCTTCTACACCCCGATGGATGGTTCCCCCTTGTGATAGCTCTGGATTCATTTTCTAAACCCATTTGCATTGCAAATTTCGAAATAGCTATGGCACAATATGCAGGACGTGGAAGTCGGAATATGAAGATGCATGGTTTCCAGGAACAGAAAATAAGAGCACATAGAAAGATGTCCTGCAACAGAATTTCGAAGCAGGGACTCCTGCCATTGAAAAATCTTGTCTAGAAGGTGCAAAACTCCAAGTAGAAAAAAAGGAACACCAACGAAACGATGGCACGAAAAACTTACCCGTCAATGAGGGATGACAAGAGATCAGCCACAAAACTTGCAAACCGCAACAACAGGCCCAACAACTTGCAAAGTTGAAGAACAAAAAACCAGTGAACAAGCAACTACAACCGCAGGACCTGAAATTTGCAAAGTTGAATCAAACAAGAACAAGAAGCATGGAACGAACCAATGAACAACCATCAACCTCATAATAATTAACTAATCATACTATAATGAATCCTATCTATCAGACCATCTATACGGGAGTATATAACTATAATGATTAACTAAACACTAGGCTCGTTCTAAAAGTTAATTAATATTACAAAATTCACTATTATAAGGAATGATACTTCGCCATTTCTTCGAATTTCTTTCGCGGATCGTCGGTTTGGCGGGTAATATTCAAATTTATCATCACTTTTGGAAACATGAACAATCATTTTATTCCTTAAATATAAATTGTAATTAGGGTGGAGCAAGAAACCGTATCAGACCATAACAGAAGAAGGGATTGAAAGTTTGAGAAAGTTCTTGATCCCATGAATACAATTCTTGGAGAATCCCAGCCATGTATTTTTGCAGACGCCACTGAATTCAATATATAGCACTAGTATCCCAACATTCACCCAAAAGTTGACACTAGTGGATACAACTGCACCAATAAATCCCCATCCTAGCTTGTATATTTTTACCCAACATGCTAAGGGGTGAAATGCAATAGAAATAATAGAAGAGTAGACCTCTGACCATATAATGCTCTGCATTTGCAGGAACTTGGCCAAAGGATTCAATATGGCATTCGCAAACAGACTAGGTAACAAACCCAATGCGTATTTTCCAGCCCTTTCACAAATCTATGGGTTTTGTTTGAAAAAAAGCAGAACGCATTCCATGTTTACAAATAGTATTGAGAGAGGAAGACAAGCGATAAGTAGAACAATGAATCCTTGCTGCAGAAATATGCCAAGCATGTAATATTATTGGGCTATGTAAGCTTGACCACATAGAAATTAATCTCTACAGCTTACCAAGGATACACTATCGATCCCAACGGTGGGTACTAACAATGCATGCAATCTCTCATTGCATCAGCTTCCTTGGTTTTTGGCTAAATGACTCCCAACATTTAAAAGACCAATCGTTCATTCCAAGGTTTGGACAAGTCTGAGAAGAATTGGTCCCGGAGGGGATGAATTTCTGGCTCCCTCCGTAGAAGAAGGACTTCTCTGAACATTCACAGGAAGACACTTAGCGTTCTGGGTAGCCATTTTTTTAAGAATGTCCAGAGCTTCGTCTTCCCTTCTTATGGTTACCAGCCATCTAGGAGACTCCGAGATGAAAGGAAGAATGAGAGCACAGTAGGCCATGGACAATGCAGATATTGAGATGTAGGACATTCTCCAAGATGATCTAGTAAGGTATGCAATGTCGGGAAGCGACACGAAGCCTACTATGAAGAAGATAAATCCATACATCCCAATCCGTCCTCTCCCCTTGCTCCCCGCTGCTTCGGTTGAGAGAACTAAGTTGCATATGCTAATGCCTACTCAGCCAAAGCTGCTGATTAACTTGAGGGAGGAGTATATCCAAATGTTGGGGATAGAGCTGTTAGAAATCTAGAGACTGATATTATGAAACATGAGAGCATTAAAATTCTTTTTCGACTGAGAGATGTATCAACGAGAGGTCCTAAAAATCCTGAACTTGCCATTCATTGGATCCAATGCTAAATTAGTTGATAATTGATCTCTCTTATTTCATTAGCAATGGCCTCGATTCATTCAACCTCCGATATTTTTTGTTAGGGATGTGGTGACGCAGAGTTACGCAAAAGGATTTGAAAGAGATATTAAACCTTCAATCGCCATTGAAATCCAAGACACTATTAGAATCGAATAGACAACTTCTTCCTAGGCTTCTATGCTCATGACAACACAGAGGATATCGATGTAAATTGCATGAAACATACATGCGGAGACCCCCACATTGCCACTCAACAAATGGCCACGACATTTCCACTCAAACAACGACCATGACCACGAAAACCATGGCATAGTATAAATATCACATTGAAAAACACACATTTATTGTTTACAAGTAATGCAATATTTTATTTCCATCATTACTTTCCAACATTACTCAGTTAGGGAAAAATTACGAGGAAAACCTATGCCTTAAACTAAAATTGAGGTGCAAAATTTGGGTGGCTCTGCAGTAACAGGGTCATTTGAACCACTAATCAAACATCAGAAAAATGCTTTAAACTAATAACTTCCAAAAATGTTTTTTTTTAAACTTTGGTTAAACTGCTAATATTTAAATAAGTCAAAGGAAACTAATACTGAGTCAATGCATATCGATTGCTATATACCTATGCCTTCGACAGGTATAATAAGGAATGTAGTCTACATACTAGTTTATATTCTCATAAGATTCCCTTGAAATTTCTTGGAAAATAGATAAAAAAAATATTTCGTACTAAATTGTTTTAAAATATTTTGCTTTATTCAAATTATCATTTTTATATATTTTCTAGTTCATGGTTTTTGATTAATTTTCTTATCATTGGTTACACTTTAAAATGATAAAAGAAGTCAAAATTTACAAATCTTAAAAAACATCGAATTTTATATATGTTTTTAATATAAAAAAAAATTATGAAATTTTTCATATGTTTGATTTTATTACAAGTGATCCAAAAATCCTTAGATGTCAAAATAGTTCTTAAACAAACATTAACATCCATCCAAATTCGGTAAATTAAGATCATTATGACTATTTACAAATTAACATGTGAATACACTTACTTATCCATAAACTTCATTAACTGATAATAACTTGCGGAAATAAAAATGCTAGCATGGAGAGAAATATTAACAACAAAGATCAACACACTTTACACTAGTTGATAACAGAGTTCACTCATCTTGGGTTACATCTCAGGGTTCGCTTCCAAATGAGAGGCCACTCTATTTATGCTCAAATGCTTGATACAATAATGTCTCAAACTTGTGTTTTTACAATGACCTTATTATCTATTGCTCAACCCCATAAACAGAGCTGACCAGTGAATTCCTCTCAAAATTTTGAGAAGAACGAGTATAAAATTGATTGTATTTTGAATAGGTGCCTAAAGACCCCCTTTGGCATGCTAAACGAGACTATGACTCTCATACATAGCAAATTGTACTAATTTTTTTGTATGTAGTACTTTAGCACATAACTGACATCACTGTCATATTCCTCTCGAAAAACTGAGAAAATGAGTATAAATACTCTATACTTCTTTCAAAGAACTATGGCATGAAAAATGATGCAAACCAAAATAGCAGTACTTCTTGGCATGCATTTCAATGCACCCAGCGCTCCAAATTGGAATTCAAATCGATGCCTCCAATCTTGGCATGCATTCCAAGGCCCATACAATGACTAGGCGTGTGGATTTTTATATAGGCTAGGTCAGGGGGGTCGAACCCCACACGCTCCACTATATTCTCAAGGCAATTAATTAAACTTAATTAAAATGTTTCCTGTTGGTTTTAACAAATGATATAGTTGGTGCAACGGTCAGAGTCATATTGTTAAGGTGTTGAAATATATGTGTGGAGGTCAGGGCTTCGATTCCCTTTGACCCCAACCATTTTTTATACCCCTTAGCCAATATTGGCCAATCAGAGGATGCCACATGGCATTCTCTGATTGGTCCACTTGTTGCATAGTCAGTGCCATGTCAGCACATAGTCAGCCCGCCTATGTCAGTTGCCACCTCAACATTCAGTGAACGTCATACAACCACATCATCTATCCAGTCACATGGCATATGTCTTCCACGTCAGTTGTCCATACAGTGTACTACCACGGGTCATGACTGTAAAGTTCCACATCAGCACCGTACCAACCATGTGTCATCTGTATTGCCACATGTTATCTTTTAAATGATTCCATGTGTCATCTGTATGATGTCTGTAGAGTCTATAGTGCCATGTGTCACCTCCTGATGATGCCACATGTCACCCCTTTTTTCCATTTGCTTTGTTTTTGTCGAAACTTCAAAAGGCCATAACTTCCTAATACAACATCTGTTTGAGGCAGTTCAAGTTGCATGGGAAATATCTCATCGATCTCTATGAAATGAAGTCGTTTTCATTAGTGTTTGAGACTATCAATTGTTGAGCATTCCAGATCCTCCCAAATCACACCTCCCCACTAAAGAACTTTTGGACCTCCAAAAGTATGGATTATTCAACAACTTAGTGACAAAAAAGATTCCTCACTTTTTTGGTCTCCATCCACTTTGTTGAAATTCAATTCAATTAATATTCATCCTAGAATTGATCTCCATCTTGGGACTCCATCTTGAATCTCCATCTTGAACTTCCATCTTGGATCACCATCTTGGATCTTCATTTTGGACCTCCATCTTCGACCTCCATCTTGAATCTCCATTTTGGAATTTCTTCTTGGATCGCCATCTT
>ML805290.1:253381-265967 GCA_009831015.1 Picea engelmannii
TTTGACCAGCCCACCATGAGGATTGAGCTCGGATTTGGTGTCAAATCGACTTGGGAGCCGATCCATTAGTGGTTGGGAGGCCGACCAATTTCAATAAATGCATCGTTTAGCAGGCGCGCGGGTTTTTCGCCCAACAGCCGCGCCTTTTGCACATATGCACGCTTTGTATGTTTCTGTTACGCGCATACGCGCGCGCACTTAGATGATGTAAAGCGCCTTCCAAATTTTTTGGTCATTTGTATAGTTTTTTTACCCTTTTGCAATGCTGAGGAATTAATCCTGTGCCATGAATGACTCCAGTCCTGGTTTGATGATGCAGAGTTCTTGTCGCCCTGTGCGGACGAAATTTCAGTGATAACAATATGAAGAAATGCCAGCGATCGACCCTCATATTTTTGAACATGAGATTAGGACTTATCCAGATTCTAAACCTATTCAACAACGTCTTAGAGTTGTAAATCCTAGGAAGGCCCCTGCTATTAAGACAGAGGTGGAGAAGTTACTTAATGCTGGCTTCATCTACCCAGTTCCCTTGACCAAATGGGTATCCAACCCCAATCCTATGAATAAAAAACAAGGAACCATCCGTGTGTGTATGGTCTTTCGCAACCTGAACAAGGCTTGTCCTAAAGATAACTTCCCCATGCCTTTCATTGATCAGATTCTCGATGAGTGTGCGGGAAGAGAGATATTTTATTTTATGGATGGATTTTCAGGGTATAACCAAATCCAGATCAAACCCGAAGACAAACACAAGACAACATTTATCTGTCCTTGGGGTACTTTTGCATACCGGAAAATGCCTTTCGGCCTTAAAAATGTCGGAGCAACCTTCCAGCGTGCCATGACTTTCACTTTTCACGATATCAAGCACATAGTCAAAGCCTACCTTGATGATCTTGCTTCTCACTCTTGCAAGAGAGTGGATCATGTTATACACCTTCAACTAGTTTTTGAAAGATGTTGTTACTATAGAATCCGGTTAAACCCTGACAAATGCATCTTTTGTGTTAAGTCTGGTCGTCTCTTAGTATTTTTAGTTTTCGAGACCGAGATCATGGTAGATCCTCTTAATGTTGAGGCAATACTTTAGTTGCCTCCCCCGCGCATGATTAGACAACTTCAAGGTTTACAAGGGAAATCTAACTTTCTACGTCGGTTCATAGTGAATTATGCCAATATCACTAAGGGTTTCATGCGCCTTTTGAATAACGACACCCCTTTTATCTGGGATGAGCGAGCCTAGGAGTCTTTCGTTGCTTTAAAGAAAGCCTTGGTATCGACCCCTCTGCTGAAATCCCCTGATTATGATAGAGATTACTTGTTGTATATTGCCACGTCTAAAGAGACGATTGGTATGGTTCTAGTTCAGAAAGATGATGAACTCCATGATTACGTCATCTACTATCTTAGTTGAAATTTAGTCGGTATTGAGCTTAATTACTCTCATGTTGAAAAGCTAGCTTTGGATGTCATTCACATAGTCCAACGTTTACGTCACTATATATTTCTTTGCAAGACTACCGTGGTTGCTGATGTCAATCTATTTCAATACGTCCTTACCAGGCATATCATAGGGGGAAATATAATAAATGGATTGTCATCTTACAAGAGTTCGACCTCGACTTTGCTTTGGCCAAGTCCAAGAAATCACTAGTTTTTGCAGAGTTAATATCTGATTTTCCACGATTAGATGAGGATATTATCCATGTCTATTTGTTTGCAGATGAACACAATTTCCTTGTCTCGTCGTCTGACCCCTGGTATGTAGACATTGTTTTATATATTCAAACCTTGAAGTTCGTTCAACACCTCTCGCGAGATGATCGATGACGTGTTAGATAACGAGCCAAAAAGTATACCATCGTCGGCGACACTTTGTATCGCCGAGGGATAGATAATATCTTGCATCATTTCTTAACTCACGAGGAAGTCGAGTCGGTCCTAAATTATTTCCACAAAGGGGCTTGTGGTGGTCACCTATCCGGGCTTGCGACAACCCAACAAATCCTGCGAGTCATCTATTTCTGGCCTACTGTAATTAAAGATTGTATCAAAGAGGTTAAGAAGTTTCACCCCTGTCAGGTGTTCACTCGGAAAATGCGCTCACACTGAGCCCCTCTTCACCCAGTCATTACCGTCGATCCCTTCACCAAGTGGGGGGTAGATTTTGTCGATTGCAACCCAAATTTGGTTGGGGGGAATCAACACATTATCATGGTCGTTGGCTACTTTACTAAGTGGTCCAAGGCCATGCCTACCATAAAATCCGATGGGAAGACTGCAGCCTTCTTAGTGTTCAACTAAATTATCGCCTAGTTCGGTATCCCGAGTGATATTGTCACTGATCATGGCAGTCACTTTCAGAATGAAATGATGGTAGAACCAGCATCTAAGATGGGTTTTAGACATGGTCATTCATCTCCTTACTACCCCTAGGCAAATGGACAAGTAGAGGCCATCAACAAGTATCTCAAGATCATTTTGAAAAAAACTGTCAGTTGGACTAATTCCAATTGGCACATCATGCTATATCCCGTGCTTTGGGCATACCAAACCTCGGTTAAGACTGCCACCAGTTTTTCCCCTTTTCAGTTAGTGCATGGTGTGGAGTCGATCCTTCCTATTGAATGTGAAATCCCTTCTCTCAAGTTGGCAGTCGATCTCCTACCTGACACTTAATATTTAGAGTGACGCCTTGTACACCTAGAGAGTCTTGACGAGCAGTGTTGGGATGCCTTTACGGCTATCGAGGAAAACAAGAAACATGTCAAGGTTCAGTACGACAAGTCTGTTTGTCCCCAGTTGTATGATGAGGGTGACTTGGTCCTCTTGTATGACCAAGCCAAAGAACCTCTAGGGGCAGGCAAGTTTAAACCCATGTGGCACAGTCTTTATATCCTACGACGTGTTCTAGAAAAAGGAGCCTACGAGTTAGAATATTATGAAGGGAATAAATTGGTCGAACCCAGAAATGGGCTCTACTTGAAAAGGTACTATGCTTGAGCCCTAGTCTTAGGCAGAACTCTTTGTATACTTATGTAAATTTAGTGTATATACATCTTTTTTTCCCTTTTCTTTTGTCTTTGGCTTGCTTATCAAGTTTTCCCTTTTGTTGGAAGATGTCAATGGAGTCTTCGGTCTACATAGGATTCGTAGATGGAGCCAGTCATCATACACGGAATTTGTCTTCCATCGCTTGGGTGGTTTACTCACCCAACGATCTACTAGTGTCTTCAGGTGGCGTATGCCTAGGGCTATCCACGAATAGTGTGGCCGAATATAGCGTCGTCATAGAACTTTTGTGTGATGCTATCTCGCATGGTATTCTCTCTTTAGAAGTTTGCCCAGATTCCCAATTAGTAGTATGTCAGTTGAAAGGCCATTACTGCGTGCGTGATCCTACTTTACTCCATCGATTCCTATGGGTACATCTTTTAGAATGACAATTTGATTTTATTACATATTTTCACATTCCTAGGAGTTCTAATCATGTATCCGATGCCTACACTAATTATGTTTTAGATTGGCATTTGTCACATTAATAAAGAAAATAAAACCATTAAATCAATGAACACATTGTAAGATATTAGTAAAGTAGAAGATCCCTTTTTTATATATTTCAAAATATGGTGTTTATATTACAAAAATTGGGGCTAAAACCCTCAAAACACATATACATCCAGTATACATATCCCACGAAATCTATGCCTGTGGCACTGGATGTGTGTCATGGTAGCAAATCACGACGTTTGCAAGACACCAGAAGAGTCGTACCCATGCTCTAGGTACACCAACAACCTATCGTTGCATGGCTTCAGGTAGATCCTCTACCTGAACCATAGGAATCCTCTGTGTCAAACGAGACAGGTTGCCCTACACATTCTATAGGACTCTCTTTGTTTCTCCTCCCACCGCCTCATCTCCCAGGTTCCTTCGTCTATGTTGAAGAAATCCCTCTAGTCGTCGCGGACCCACATCTGTGATTACACAAGTATCTAGTTAATATTTAAACACCATTCAAAAATATTTTTGTTCCCTAAATATAAAAATAAAAAAAAATGAAATATGCAAAAACTTTTAACTATATCACCATAAGCAGCCCCTGGTGGAAGTGACATATCTGGATCTCCTCTAAAATTGATCCGCGCATAGGGTTAGTCATCTAGAGCAATTACTTGTCTCCGCCACCAGAAGAAAAAATCATCGTTGTAGGGAGTCAACACCCTACCTCCTCCCTGTCGTTTCATGACCTCGATCCACCGTACCATGGCTGGATCATGTGGTCCTCTAGGAAGGATCTCCACTCTAGGTCCTAGACCTGGAACCCACTTGAAAAAGAAGCTGAAAAGAATAGAGGCAAACCCAAAGTTTCACTTACTCCCCTATTTGCACTCTGTCAACTGACATTTCATATTGGTCAGCAGTGAGGTACACAATTCATAGACAATGGGTCTAGCACACTCTACTGCGTAAAACATAAGTGGTCTCGATGCTTGATGCAACGAGGCTGAACCTATGATCCTGGTAAGCACAAGCACAATGATCTTCAAACTAAGGTTCCTTATTTCCCAAATGGGGACTTGACTTCCCACCTTGGGAGTCCCTGCTACATAGTGGGCATCGATATACTCCTCGATCTTCATCCCACTCCCTGCTCTGCATGACTTGAGGTTCACAACCTCTCCTCGGTGTGATAGACCAGTCAATAAGGATGTCCTCTACTTCGATCCTCAATGGTTGTCCATCAAGGATAAAGCTCTCGCTATCAGGATCCCAGTAACCCACCAACATTTCCAACAACCTCACTTGGGCCCTCATTCCTTTGAGAGCCCAAAATTTGTACAAACCACATATTTTTAGAGCTGCTTGAGCCATTGGATCCCGATCCACAACTGCATCTACCTCCTCATGCTCTCGCTCTCTCCATTCCAAGACCATCCTACAAAAAAAAATCAATTTTTGAGTTATAACTCCTCTTTTTGGCCATTTGCATACCTATACGTGGATTTATTTGCACACAGTTGTGTGTATGGATTAATACATGCTTCCTGTGGTTCACACAGGAGCGTATACCTAGTCATACATGCGCCCTATACAAGGAAACCCGTGTATACCAAAAATCCTAATTTACGCCCTCAAAAACTAAAAAATTGGAACCTGATTCAAAAATGTAATCCACTGAATTTGAAGAGGAGGATATTAAGAGTTACCTGATCCAGACGGTTTGTGATTTCATTGCCTGATGCTCCCGCAATTGTCGTTTGAATCTTGGAGGTATTTTGGTCCAAATTGCACTATTTGGGTAAAAATCAAAATGATACAGTAATTTTTTATTTTATTACTATTTATAAGTTATTTTTACCCACTTTATATAGTTTCATGCTATTGTTTCACCTAATGGACTAATTCAAGAGTGGTTTTGAGCTGGCTTTTGTAGTTTTGACTTAGTTTTCTTGCATATTTCGACGTCATGATTGGTCATTTGTCACCTCAAGAAGGTATTTTCATAACCTAGCATATAGGATAGGTATCTACTCCATCGTGCATTTTTGCATTATCCTTCGACTATCGCTTTTTACGCCTTAGGTACAAACCCATTTATTGCGACACAGAACCTCCCATCTTCTATAAATAGTGTCGCTAATAAATGGTAGAGACTTACCAAACATGGACACCCTAGTTAGATCCTCTTTGTCATTTGGTGCCCATGCCAAGTTTTTTCTTAGGACCGGGAGTCCATTATAATTCGATACATGACTTTATGATGAGCCTCATTTCTCATTCATGCACATGCGGCCTTATTCCCCGCAAACTCCCAAAAATGAGTCTTAGTTAAGCTTTTTTCCGACTCATCTAAAAACCGCAAAGATTGTCGAGTGATTTTTCCCTTTCACACTCGTTAAAATTGGATCTGAAAGGTCATGAGTCTTAGTTAATCTCTTTTCTGACTCTTTATCAAAAATAGAAAAGATTGCCGAGTGAACTTGTCTTTTTTACACTCGTAAATTGGATTTGAAAAGTTGTCTATTTGGCACAAGTTTACCCCTTTTTCACACTAAGTAGACTAAAAGACATAAAAAAGGATATTTTTTGGCGGTAAGTTGTGATTGCATCTCATGCCCTCACTTGCAGTATTGAGCCTTCAGCTGGTTCTCGCTTTGCGTTATAAACCGTTGCCTAAGCAGTTTTTGCATCCTCAACCAAGCAGAGCCTTGTTTATATCCTTTGCAATTTGACAACCTATAGCCTAGAGGGAACATCACCCCGAGTGTCCATCTCCTGCATGCATTTCCTTGCATTGAGTATAGGTACGTTCCACTAGTGGAACTAGTTTTGCTTACTTGCGACACTCGTTTCCTCCTCTGTATCATAGCATTCATTTGTTATGAAAAAACAAAAAAAAGACAGGTGGGAAGGGAGTACTATATTATAATTGGTAGCAGTCATGTCACCTTTGAACAGAGCACAAAGTTATTTAGTCCTTGCATCATCATAATTTTGGGTTTAGCATGGCCTTATGAAGCTGATCTCGTTACAGATTTTTCTCTATCGTTTGTTTACTCTTCCAGTCCCTATAGAGAACGTTATTGATGCCTCCTACATCTAATAATCACATCATTGGGTCTATGCTGCTGGAGTCCACCATATGTCTCATGCTCTTGTTCAAAAGAAGTCTATAAACCTGTGTCGGTCACTCCTCAGAAATCTTGAATTTGCATGTTGGCCATACCCTCATTTTGTCTCAGAATCACATGATACTATGGTATTATCATGCACCATGGCCCTACTTTCATCATTGGTAGGTCACCTTGAACCCAACAATCAACATTTCATCATTGGTCATTGACTGGGTGGTTTCCTTTGTGTTCGATGGCAAGACATCTATTCACACTTTGGGATTCATGTAGTGTCTTGGATGCCATTAGCCTTATTGGTGGTTTCCTTGCCTTTGTCAGTAGTTTTCATCATTGGCTACTATTCAGAGGGTCTTTTTCATGTACTTCTTGCATTTGGCACACGCGAAAGATGCACAGGGTCATTGGTTCGTGAACATGTTCTTCATCCGATCTCCACCAAATCATGAAGCTCTTTCTTTGTTCCTCATGCTGACTGATGAGAGATTCCTTAATGCTCTCCTTTCAGCGGGTCTCTTTCCATCGACTTCAGCTCATTTATTCTGGATATGGGACCTAAAGTTTTATGAGTACCTTGAGGCTTGTAGTCATTAGTGGTAGGATTTCTCACCACTGACAGATGGGAATATATCAATGTCTCCTGATCAATGGATTTCTCAAGTGTTTGACACCGACTCCTTTATTCGCACTTGTAGAAATGTACTCGGTGCCTTGATACCTACTTTCATTATTGGTAGGTTGTCTCGCGTTTGTTAACAGTATACCTCAATGACCGGTAATCAAACAATGTCTCATTATGTCTCATTATGTTACGTCAAAATAGTTCTTAAGAAAACATTAACATCCATCCAGATTCAGAAAAATTAAGATCATTATGACTATTTACAAAATAACATGTGAATACATTTACTTATCCATAAACTTCATTAATTGATAATAACATGCGGAAATAAAATGCTAGCATGGAGAGAAATATTAACAACAAAGATCAACACACTTTACACTAGTTGATAACAGAGTTCACCCATCTTGGGTTACGTCTCCAGGTCCGCTTCCAAATGAGAGGCCACTCTATTTATGCTCAAATGCTTGATACAATAATGACTCAAACTTGTGTTTTTACGATTCCCTTCTTATCTCTTTCTCAACCCCATAAACAGAGGTGACCATTGAATTCCAATCAAAATTTTGAGCATAACGAGTATAAAATCGATTGTATTTTGAACAGGTGCCCAAAGACCCCTTTTGGCACGCTAAATGAGACTGTGACTCTCATACATAGCAAATTGTAATAAGATTTTTTCACATAGTACTTTAGAACATAACTGACATCGCCATCATATTCCTCTTAGAAAAATGATAAAATGAGTATAAACACTCTATACTTCTCTCAAAGAACTGTGGCATGAAAAATGATGCAAACCAAAATAGCAATACCTCTTGGCATGCATTTCAATGCACCCAGCGCTCCAATTTGGAACATAAATTGATGCCTCCAATATTGGCATGCATTCCAAGGCCCGTACAATGACTGGGCATGTGGATTTTTATATAGGCTAGGTCAGGGGGGTCGAACCCCACGCGCTCCACTATATTCTTAGGGAAATTAATTAAACTTAATTAAAATGTTTCTTGTTGGTTTTAACAAGTAGTGCAGTCGGTGCAACAGTCAGATTCATATGGTTAAGGTGTTGAAATATATGTGTGGAGATTGGGGCTTCGATTCCCTCTGACCCCAACTATTTTTTATACCCCTTAGCCAATATTGTCCAATCAGAGGATGGCACATGGAATCCTCTGATTGGTCCAGTTGTTGCACATTCAGTTCCATGTCAGCACATAGTCAACCTGCCTATGTCAGCTGCCACCTCAACATTTAGTCAATGTCATACAACCACATCATCTATCCATTCACATGCCATTTTTCTACCACGTCAGTTGTCTGTACATTGTCATGTCAGCATCGTGCTACCACGGGTCACGACTGTAAAGTGCCACATCAGCATTGTACCAACCATGTGTCATTAATACTGCCACATGTCATCATTTTAGTGATGCCATGTGTCATCCATATGGTATATGTACAATATATAATGCCATGTGTCACCTCCTGATGGTGCCACATGTCACCCCTTTTTTCCATTTTCTATGTTTTTGTCGAAACTTCAAAAGGCCATAACTTCCTCATACGATGTCTGTTTGAGGTCGTTCAAGTTTCATTGTAAATCTCTCGTCGATCTCTATATAATGAATTCATTTTCATTAGCATTTGAGACTATCAATTATTGAGCGTTCCCGATCCTCCCAGATCACACCTCCCCACAGAATAACTTTTGGACCTCCAAAAGTATGGATTATTCAACAACTTAGTGACAACAAATATTCCTCACTTTTCTAGTCTCTATCCACTTTGTTGAAATTCACTCAACTAATATTCATCCTAGAACTGATCTTTGTCTTGGAACTCTATCTTGAATCTCCATCTTGAAATTCCATCTTGGATCGCCATCTTGGATCTTCATTTTGGACCTCCATCTTGGACCTCCATCTTGAATCTCCATTTTGGAATTTCATATTGGATCGCCATCTTGGAATTCCATATTGAAACTCCATCTTGGATCTTCATCTTGGACCTTCATATTGAATCTCCATCTTGGACTTCCATCTTGGATCTCCATCTTGGATACAGATTTGATCTCCATCTTGGACTTGATCATTCTAGTGTTGGTCATGCCATGGGCCATCTTGGCTTCATTATTCTTGTATTTCTTGATGTATCTATTGGAGCCTTTGAATGAACTTCTTGTTCATTTCCTTCACTCGCTTCCCTGAAAGAAAAATCCAAAAATGTTTCTACAAACAACTCTACTATTTGAATTACTTCTTTACAAGGCATTAAGAATACATCTTACATGAACATGGCATTTACATAAAATCTTTACAATGTACATAGCATAAAGCATACATTTTACATGGAATTTAATAAAAAACAACCTATACTTATTTCACTCCTCTAATAAATATTCTACCTCCTTACTTCATAGAAAGAAGACTATTTCCATCCTACTTTACAACAATGGAAACATAATTTAAAAGGACTACATATGCATGCTAACTTTTCTATTTACAAATGATAAACATCAATGTCCCATTGTAGGCTGCTTCCTTGTAATGGAATCTTCCCAGATACCTATCCTGGGAAGGGATAGGTGGGATTCTTCATGGACTCTTTCTTCCAATAGTACTAGAAGGAGCCTCACAATTGTTTGTCTCTGACACTGTCTTTGGCTCTGTCTCTGACACTGAATCCAAGAAACCACTGGATCCAATTATAGTCCATCCAACAACCTATATAATCTCTCATTTATTACACCAAGCACCATTGTTGTGTGCTGAGTAGATTTCTCTGAATATACGAGTACTTGTCCATCCTGGAACACAACTCCATATCGCTCATCTTTGAAAGCTAACACTGAGAGAAAATTCACTTTCAATTTTGGAACAAACAACATTTGTTCTATCCCCATAAATCCTCTTGAGTTGAGCTGGAATCTCACACATCCAACTCTTTTTACTGCATGTCTGGTATTAGTCCGAGATCTTACATAACAGTCTTTGTTTATTTCTGAAAAGGTAAGGAATATTGACCTCATTCTTGTCATGTGGCGAGATAAGCCACTGTACACAAACCATACCTCAATGTCTTCATGCACTATACTACTAAGACAAGCGATAAAAAATAATTCCTTCTCAAACTTCTCAACCACATTACCAATTTCAATTGAGGCTGCTACTTGTCTCATTGTAAGTGCTTTCACATCTTCCTGGTTCTAATTTGGACAAAATTCTGGAAGAAGTTTCCAAAACTTTTCAATCCAATGACCACTCTTACCACAATGAGTGAAAAATTTATTGTTCTTGTCCTGGAACCACAATATTTTCTTGTCATTCTCCCTATTCTTCTTTGGAAAATGACTTTTGCATCTCGCTTCCTTCTTGGATGACTTCCCCTACAAGGATTGTCTTTTCCAACATTTTGCCACAAAATGGTTATTAGATCCACAAAAAACACATGGATATATAGACCATAAGTTTGGTGTTATTGAACCATTATTTCCACAATTAAGGAAAACAATGGAGTAATATCCAAGTCCTTTAGGAACGCCATTTATGTTAGTCTCACAAGTGGAAAATGTCTTCATTCCTTCCTTGGAATGCTCACCTCTTCTTGGAGATGCTTCGTGTTCGATGCCTTTCCCATGGCTCGAAGGTTTTTGTATTAGAACTAACGACTTATGAAGTATCTGAACTTCTGCATTTGAAACTTCCCTTACTTCAGTTGTCTTTAGATCATTCTCCATCTCCTTCTTTTCCATACCCCAATCCTGCATGACAAGATATTCTCTTTTCCTGTATGGGATTAGTCATTCCTTGGCCATTGATGCCAAGACCGTTTCCATCATATCCCATCTTGGTTAGTAGCTTAAAGCCAGTACCATAATTATGCTCCTAAAATTAATCCAAAGAAATATTTTCACCTTGATGGGAAGAAAAATAACGTGATGGTTCATTTTCATATCATACCTCGGTCATTGTTTGTAAATCTATAGTAGAAGATGGCCTATTTTGCATGATATACTTTTCCTTCTCCACTTGCTTAGCTTTATGGAATTGTGCCAACATCTTGTCTTTGGCCTGCAACTCACTTTCCAATTCTTGAATAATGTCCATCAACAATTCTTCATGTCTTACCAACCGATCTTGAATCTCTGGCTTCTCATCCTCGAGATATTTTAGTTGCATTCTCAATTCAGAGTTGTTTTTCTAAATCTGTCAGTTCATGTCTTTCTGAAGCCTTAATTTCATTAGAGTTTTTCTCATGGTGGCCCTTTATAACAAAGAGATTTGTGCTTTCAAACAAGAAGTCTTCAAGCATGCCTTCACCTAGCTTGATTTTGGACCCTGTATTTGAATTTTATGAGGTTTATAAAGCTAGGTAGGTTTATAAATAAATAACCGAAGTTTATAAAACTAGGTGAATGCATGCTTGAAGAATCCTTGTTTGAAAGCAAAAATATCTTTGTTGCAAAGGGCCACCAAGGTCACTTTGTTATGAGGTTGGAAGAAAAAAAGGATAAAATGTTTCCTTTTCCTTGAATATTGTAATAGGTTATACATGTATGTCCATAACTCCCAAATTTTTTTAATTCAAATATAACTATTATTGAAAAACAATTACCAATTACATTTTAATAAATGTTTGTAGACAAAATTTCTAGATGCCTAATTTTAAAGTTACAAGCTTTATAATGCTTTGAACAACATGTCCAAAAAGAAAAAGAAAAATTGAGCTCATAAGACCCATTTGGTAATTGGTGTGCAATTATTCAATGTAAAAGGGCCATCCTTATGTAATAAGACCCCCTAGATAGTTGGTAATCATTAATGTTGGGGCCCTAGTGGTTAGGGTTCGGGTAGTGATAAACTATTTATACATGTAGGAATCTATGTAATATTTTGTTAAAAAATATTTAAATACTGGAGCGTTGCTTTATTGGAGGTTTCCCCCTCAAAGAGGCCCATGGACACTACTATCATTTTGGAATATCAATAAAGGGTTCTCTTTCTACAAGTGTTGTATTTTGGTTAGTTTCTTTATTTACGATAGTCTAGTACATTTCATCATAATTATATTATCTTAAATTATCCATATTATATATCTACATACACTACAAGTGGTCTCAAAGCAATTTCCAGTGCTAACACACAACCTAATTTTAGAGAATTTTGTAAGGCTAGAGACATGCTTTAGGATCTATAAACATAGAGATATTTGTAGCATCCCCAGAACCCTACTGGGAAATGCCACATAAAAATTCCAAACACTAATGCTAATTTAATTAACGAAAATGCTCTACAATTGCACAGATTAATGTAAAACAATAACA
>ML805290.1:266017-277059 GCA_009831015.1 Picea engelmannii
AACCATGAGAATAAATGAATACATATTAACATTAGAGGAAGATGACATAGAGAGCTCACACTGGTGAAAACCCTAGCAAAACCCTATCTTGCCTGCATTGTTCCCCTGCAGCCGAAATGGTTGCACCAGAGTAACTGGGTAGAACCAGTACGCGACAACTGACCGCACATGATGAACCCAGAAGGAGGGGGGAAACCCCCCTCATACCAGAATGTTGTTTCCATTGATAGAGAAGGACTGCAAGCCAAGCGGGCCGCATTTGAGCCGCTCCCCACCTGAGAGATCAAATCTTAGCCAAGGAACAGGGATTTAGCAAAGAAATGGATGTTGAACCAAGCACGTCTCATCCAAAGGCATCTAGCATATGGGAACCAGGGAAATGCATTCCCCAATATGATAAACCACCACGGTATACCATAAGCTCAACCAGGGTTGGGGAACACACCCAGTCCATGAGGGAGCATGCTCTCATAGGCAAGTTTCTTGGTCTTTGGCCTTCAGAATGAGATCTCATGAGATGGATCTAAGACTGGTGGAACCCCAAGGGAGACTATGAAGTGTAGCTCAGCTCCAAGGTATTTTTTATGATCATCCTCTATAGTCTCGAAGATAAGGATAGAATTTTTGGTAATGGGCCTTACTTCTACAACTCAGCTGGGTTATTCCTGAGATTCTGGACTGGCCGCTTCAGCCCAAAGAAAGAATATTTCACAATGGCTCTAGTATGGATATGGCTATATTCCCTACCACAAGGATTCTGGTTGGAGGAAATCCTAATGGGCATGGAGAATACGGTGGGAATATATGTTAAATCTTCGAAAGCCACAAAGCAGAGAAAATACACTTCCTACGCTCGAATCTGTGTTTACATGGACATGTCCAAGGCTTTACCAGGATCGGTAACCCTAGAATACCAGGATGAGGACTAGAATCAAACGATGTATTATGAGCACATTCCTTTTTGCTACAGGAAGTGCCATGAACATGGCCACCTTTTCCGCGAATGTCCCTTGAATGCCCAAAATCTAAAAGCAGAAGAGGGGAAGAAAAATGAGGGCTACACCATGGTCATAGGCAAGAAACAACATCCACCTAGGAAACAAACTCAAGAAAGTGCTCAGAGAATACCCACCAAAAATTTCTTTGACATTCTCAACCAACTCTCGGGGGAAGAGGAGGTCGGAGACCCGCACAAAAAAGACAACCAGGACAAGGAAAAGGGTAAATCCAAGCACCAAATGGAATCGGGCAAAGAAAACAACCAAGACACAAGCCCAACGGGAAATCCGTATATGGACAAGCCAGAGGAAAGTGGGGATACTCTAATGCAGCTTGATGAGCAAGATCTGGCGGACATAGATCTAGAAAAACTAGAGGAATCCTTCAATAGAAAGGATTTGCAAACCATCCTAGTGGGACAACTCAGAAAGGTGCATAAAGTATTCATCGACTCCATGACAGGATCTACCTAAAGACTAGGGATCTCCCTAGAACCAACCACTGAGATCAAATGAACCTCCCATGAAAGCAAGAGACGAGGGCGCAAATATGCACAACAACTCATCAAAGAAGTGGGTAATTATATGCTCAATTCATGGCAGATCCAGAGAATCGTGAAGGGATATCTCCATCCACCTCATAACTCATCATGATGAAGATTGTAACATGGAATATTAGAGGGCTCAATGGAATATCCAAGCAGAGGACTCTTTGAGATTGTATTCGTGTTGAGAATCTGAACATTCTCCTTTTACAGGAAACAAAATGTGCCAAAGAAGAACTTGAGGAAATTTTTTGGAGTTGTTGGAGAGTATGTGATTCCATTTACATGGACTCCAATGGAGCAACAAGAGGCTTCAAAATCTTGTGGAACCCAACTACAATCATAATATATCATCCCTTCTCAATGGTTGGAGAGCTTATGGCTCACTTCAAAGGCATATGGTCAACCAAAGAAGGCATGATCACAAATGCGTACGTGGCCCAAAGTGCTCAGGACAAAGAACTGTTTTTTAAAAGAATAGATAATATAAAAGCACTACTGGGTTCATCTAATTGGTTGCTGTGAGGGGATTTCAATATCATCCTAACGCTAGAGGAAAATATTGGAGGTACCAAGTGGCTTGATCAAGATAGTGGTAAGTTCTGAGCCCTCATAGATCAACATTTATAGATATAGAAACTAGAAATGGTATCTTCACCTGGTCCAATCGCAGATCTGGGCATCAACATGTGTCTTGTATATTGGACTGTTTCCTCATCTCAGAAACCCTAAAGTTGTAGGATCCCATCATTGAAGCCAACATCTTCCAAAAAACAGGCTTGAATCATTGGCCAGTATCGCTCTGTCTTGATACCGGAGCCGTGCCCAAACTCAAACCCTTCCGATTCGAGAAGTTCTGGCTCACTCACCTAAACTTTCATAAGCTTTTAGAATACTAGTGGGTGCAAGCAGGAATAGACCACGACACATGCATTTACAAATTCTAGCAACGGCTCAAAATTTTTAAAGCACAACTAAAGATATGGAATAAGAATGTATTTGGGAACATTCTGTAAAGAATGCAGGAAATTGAGCAATGCCTGGAAATGTTGCAAAAGATCTTCATTACTAGGGACATAATGGAATCCTTAATGAGAGAAGAGGAGGATCTTAAGGTGGAACTGGAGGAGAGAAAGGACCAGGAGGAAATACTCTGGAGGCAAAAATCCATAGTACAGTGGCTTAAAGAGGGAGAAAAGAACACCAATTTCTTTCACTGATCCATGGTGCGCCGAAGATACATCAACAGAATCACTCAGTTGGAGGATGACCAGGGAAACCCCATCAGGCACCATGAAATAATAGCAGAGGAATTGACCAACTACTACAAAGATATCTTAACAGAACCCATTGAAGACAGAATGACAACGATATGCAAAATCACCAGGCACATACCCTCCCTAGTCACACATGAATAGAATGAAGCCCTGATAAGGACCATCACCCAAGAGGAGTTGGACCAAGCAGTTAAATAAATTCCCCCATGTAAAGCTCCAGGCCCAGATGGTTTCACAACGAACTTCTTCCATTACTGTTGGCCAATGATCAGAGAGGAAGTCTGGCAAGTGGTGGAGGAATCAAGAAATTTTGGGCAAGTTCTCTCAACCTTCAATGCCACTTTCCTCACACTCATCCCAAAGGAAGAAAGGGTAACAAATCCTAAGAAATTTAAACCAATATCACTTTGCAATGTTATCTACAAAATTATCACCAAGGTCATTTCCATGCGCCTCAAACCAATACTTTCGTACACCATCTCCAAAGAGCAAGCTGGCTATGTGGAAGGAAGAAAAACCATGGACAGTGTCATCCTAGCCCATGAAGTCATCCACTCACTGAAAACAACAAGGACTCCAGGTATGCTCATCAAACTCAACCTTTCCAAATATTTTGACAGAATCAACTGGAAATACATGCACTCCCTCCTTGAGGCCTTTGGCTTCGATAATCTCTGGGTGGCTTGGATCATGAGGCTTACTTCCTCAGATTTATTCTCTATCCTAATCAACGGAGTGCCATCCCAACCTTTCTCTCCCTCTAGAGGTATTCAACAAGGGGACCCCCTCTCCCCCTTCCTCTTTTTTATATTGGCGGAAGGACTGGGGTGCTACCTCAAGGCCTCAGTTGAGGAGGGCTCCCTTAAAGGACTACCTCTTCAAAACATCCAACCTTCCCCCTCCCACAACCAATTTTTTGATGATACCCTACTGATGAATACACCAACAGCCCAGGAGGCCACTAAGCTCAACTCAATCCTAACATACTTTGTTGAAGATTCAGGAATGGCCTTAAACCTTGATAAGTCACAACTCTATTTCTTCAACACCCCAGTGGCTATTCAAAACCACATCTCATGACTTATGGGTATCCCTAAGAGCTCCCTTCCATCCAATTATCTAGTCATTCCCCTCACGGGAGTGGCTGCTTGTAATATATCCTAGGGTAATCTACTGCTCTCCATCTCCAACAAGATCAATAACTGGACCTTTAGATCACTTAACCTTGCCTCCCGACTAGTTATTTTAAAAGTTGTTCTCCAAGCTCTTCCAACTTACCTTTTCACTGCTCTAGCAACACCCCAATCTATCATCAGGTCCATTAGAAACATCCAACGCAACTTCCTATGGCACGGGCATCACTCGAACAAAAAGTGGGCATTGGTAGGATGGGATAAAATCTGCAGGCCTAAAGCCTTAGGGGAGCTAGAGCTTAGAGATCCAGGAAAAATCAATCGAGTAATGGGGGAAAAAATTTGGTGGCGTTGGCTCAAGCACCCCATAGAACTATGGGAAAAATTATGGAAAAGGAAATACGCTCCCACCACCATAGAAGAGAAACTAATTAGATTCAATGATCGAGTTCAAGGATCCAATATCTGGAACATGTCCTAGAACAATCGAATGCTCATACAGAACCATGCTTTCTGGGGGATCGGGAATGGAGAACACTCCCTGTTATGGAAAGACTCCTGGAAACAACAACTGCCTCTAACCACTATTGAAGACCTCATCCCTCTACATCAACAAATGCAATCTAGGGACTCCCTGCATGTAAAGGATCTATGGAAAGAAAATGATCGACATCGACCCTGGCATAGCTGGAAGATTAAAGCTCATGAATTGAACATTCAGACAGAGCTGGACCTATAGGCCTAGAGAGACTGTGCAAATCAAATAAAAATACATATAAGCGATGATCCAGACATACTCAGATGGGGGAACTTCACTTCAGGCACCTTCTTAGTCAAAGAAGATTATCATCTACAGGAAAAATACCAGGAGCAACCAAGGGAGCACATCTGGGGCAAGATCTGGAATCCAAAATTCTAGCTGAAAGTGTCAATATTCCTTTAGCTTATTGCCCAAAATCACATACTTACTTGGGACAATCTTTGGAAATGTGAGCTTGTTGGCCCTTCAATCTGCCCCCTCTGTCATAAATAGGAAGAAACGATGGAGCACCTATTTAACCTCTGCAACTACAGTGAAATCATCTGGGATATGGGAGCACAACTAATGCGTCGCTCCCATAGAAATCGAGCTAGCATCATAAGCACAATGGATAATTGGGACTTGATTTCATACCAAAATCCAATCATGGATCGCATCTAGCAGTTATTACTTGGATTCACAGTGTGGAAAATCTAGAAAGAAAGAAAGAAAATGATTTTTCACTCATCATCCTCCCCCCCTCTTTCAACCTGGGAAAGAATTATGAACCTGACTCGGGAAACGATTAGAGTTGGGCAGTGGACCCAAGAGGACCTTAAATGCAATCCTAGAGAAATTCATATCCTACAGGCCTGGAAGATTAACCTCACTAATGAAAGACATAATATTGGTGTCACTAAGATCAGTAGCAACCTGAGATCATGGTGCCCCCCACCCGCCCCCTCGCTTTATTAAATTGAACTTTGATGGCACCAAAAGGGAATCTGGGACCAACGAGCTTTGGTGTGGTCCTTTGAGACGAGGAGGCAAAAATTATACATTATGCAGCAGGCTATCTAGGACTCAACACAAATAATGCAGCAGAGCTTTGGAGCCTTCTCATAGGGGTCAAGATAGCAACAAATCATGACTTACATCAGCTCATCGTGGAGGGATATTCCTAGATCGAATAAGGTAGAATAAGTTGAATGTAAGAAGACCTAATAGAAGCTTCCACTTCTAGAAGGATCTTCCTCTAGATGGTTCTCTTGATAGACATATTTAGTATAAATAGGAGTTGAGGGTATGAGAACCCTAGTTTTGGATATTATTGTAATAGAGCTCTACTCGACTGGAGGTTTCCCCCTTGAAGAAGCAAGTGAACATTGCTCTCAGTAATTGAAGTGCTCTTTCTGGTGTTATTTTGTTCTCATTTCAGTATTATTGTGGTGTTATTTTGTTCTCATTTCAGTATTATTGTGGTGTTATTCTGGTTATATTGTTGTTCATCTGCCATTTCTAGCATTTTATTTCTGTTCTACATACTTTTTATATCTGGGATATTACAAAAAGATGAAAGAGTTATTTGAACTCAAGTTTGGAAGTATGACAATGGATGAATATGAGAATAAGTTCTTTGAATTGTTGAAGTATGTTGACTTCATAAAGGATGAGAAGGTCAAAATAAAAGGGTTTCTGAGTGGATTACCTTCTTTCTATAGTGACAAGATACAATATGATAACCCCATGAATTTGGAGGAATCCATAAGGAGAGAAAAGCATCTTTATAAGTAGAGCAAAGGATTGCTAGTTTTCCAAAAAACTTGGAATGACAAGATGAAGGGTAAAAATGATCAAAGGAAGAAAGGTTTTAAGCCACCCTTTTTCAAGAACAACTCCCAAGCAARTCAACAAGGAAAATCAACCCAAAATGAGCACAAGACTGCATATTCATTTGGGAAAATTYCAAGGTAGCAACATGTACAATGTTGGGGATGTGAGGGAAATCACTTATATAGGGACTTCCCYCACAAAGGAGAAAGAATGAGTGACTTTCCACAAAATTTAGGAGGCTGGAAAAATGGAAGAAATTGGAGGAAACATGTCAAGGATTTATGTSRCCTTGGACAACAAGCAAGYAGAATATCAATTCCCATGATTGAATTGGAAGGTAATATTGATAACCAGTCCATAGTGATTTTAATTGATTCTGGAGCTAGCCATAGTTACATAAACTCTAACATTGTTGAAATATTTCACTTGTAAATGAGTAAGAATAAGAAATCTTGGTTAGTTTAGTTAKTCATAAGGGCTAAGAGGAAAATCAATGAGCTAGTTAAGGATTGTCCAATATACATGAATGGACTTACCACAAAGGTAGATGTGAACATCATACCATTGGGTTCATATGATTGTCTAATTGGCATGGATTGGTTGGAAAAACACCAGGTTGTCTTAGATTGTTACAACAAGACAATCACATACCTTGTTGAATAAGGGGAGAAAGGAAAGGTTAAAGGAATTCCAAGAGTTGTAGCTACTAAAGAAATTTCAGCTATGCAGTTGAAAAAGAGATTTAGGAAGGGATGTCATATTTTTGCAACCCATATGGAAGATGCAGTCAAAGATAAAGTGGAAAGTATCGACGGCCATTCTGTCTTGAGGGATTTTGAATATTTTTTTGGAGACATATCAGGATTGCCACCAAATAAATACATTCATTTCTCTATTGATTTGGTGTCAGGAGCTTCCCCAGTGTCCAAGGCACCATATAGAATGGGCACACCAAAGTTGAAAGATTTGCAAATGCAACTTAAAGAGTTGTTAAGGAAGGGGTATATATGCCCAAGTGTGTCACCCTGGGGTGTCCCAATTCTTTTTGTGAAGAAGAAATATGGAACCTTAAGGATGTGTATTGACACGTGCGCCAATATTGAAGATTGCATATCCAGATTAATATTGTATGGTGTGCACAGATGCATGCAAGCAAGGGCTCGGTGGATTCTTCGCACAAAAATATCATGTGGTATGCTATGAGTCCAAAAAATTAAAAGATCATGAGAGGAATTATTCTACACATGAATTAAAATTAGCAATCATTATTCATGCATTAAAAATGTGGAGACATTACCTCATGGGGAGGAAATTTTAGCTAAGGATAGACCATAGTGGTCTGAAACAATTGTTTGGCTAGCCAACATTAAATTTCGGGTAAAATAAATGGATTGAATTTATGAGTGAATACAACTTTGAAATTAAACATATAAAAGGCAAAGCGAATCAAGTGGTTGATGCACTCAGTAGGAGAGCACATGAGATGCATATTGCAACCATTAGCATGTACATAATTGATCTAAAAGATAAAATTATTGGAGAAACAAATTCAGATCAATACTATTTGACAATAAAAGAAACATTACAACAAGGAAATTTACAATAGAAACTTAAATATTATGAATTGCAAGAGGATGGAATATTCACGTATAGAGAAAAAATATATGTGTCAACTTCTAGTGAGATGAAAAATATAGTGCTAAGGGAAATGCACAATGTGCCATATGTTGGGAACTCATGATATCAGAAAATAATTTAGGTTGTAAGACGCCAATATATTTGGCCCGGAATGAAAAATGAAGTGGCTAATTATATAGCTAGATGTCTAAAGTGCCAAAAAGTGACAACTGAACATAGACATCCAACATGGTTGTTACAGTCATTTCCCATTCCATAATGGAAGTGAGAAGTAGTCACATTGGATTTTATTACTAAGCTGCCCAGAACAATGAAGTGGCAAGATTCCATCATGGTGGTGGTGGATAAATTGACTAAGGAAACACATCTTATTTCAGTGAACACAACACACAAGGAAACAAATAGTGCATAAATCTACATGAAAGAAGTTGTTAGGCTATATGGGGTGCCTAAGGTAATAGTTTCAGGAAAATACCCAAAGTTTACATCTAATTTTTGGAAGGGTTTGTTCAAAGGCTTTGGGATGAATTTAAATCTCACTATAGTGTATCACCCAGAGTCAAATAGGAAAATAAAGAGGGCCAATAGAATAATTGAGGACATGCTTAAAATGTATGTGATGGACTAACCATCAAAGTGGGAAGATTATATTCATTTAATTGAATTTTCTTACAATAATGGGTATCAAGCCTCATTAAAAATGAGCTCATTTGAAGCATTGTATGGAAGGAACTGTAACACACCAATGAGTTGGGATAATCCAGCAGGAAAAGTAATTATTGGGCTAGATTTGTTGAAGGAAATGGAAGAGTAGATGAAAAATATTAAGCAGAATTTAAAGGTTTCCCAGGATAGGTAGAAAAGTTATGCAGATAAGAACAAAGTTTTCAAAGATTTTAAAGTGGGTGAACATGTGTTTTTAAAAGTGAAGGCGAAAAGAAGTTCGCTAAGATTAGGAAGTTGCCCAAAGTTGGCAGTAAGATATGGTGGACCTTGTGAAATATTAGAAAATATAGGGCGAGTTGCATACATGCTAGCATTGACTGCATCCATGAGAGTGCATAATGTATTTCATGTTATTAAAGAGATATGTTCCTAACCCTAACAACATAATTGATTGGACTGTGATCCAGGTGGAACATGAAGGGGATTTTCAAGTGGAACCAATACACATCCTGGATCAAAAATTCAAATTTCTCAGTAAAAAATCCATAGGGCTGGTAAAGGTTCAATGGACCCGCTATGGTCCTGAAGATGCTACATGGGAGCATGAAGTAAACATGTGGGAAGAATACCCACAATTTTTTGACAATTTTGAAGAAAACATAAAACATAATGCAAGACTCCATTTTGAGTAGCTAGAGTTCTGGAATCACATCTCAAATTCCAAGCCAACTATGTTGAGGGCCCTGATAAAAAAATGTTCTAGATCGATGGACTAAAAGCAGTGAAGGGGGTACATTCCTTGGGTCAATGGGTTGAGAGGAACAAGAGATTTTGGTTGGAATTGTTGTTATAGTTGTAAAAATCGTAGAATTTTTATTTCTTAGTATTATGATGTAAATTTGTGCATGTATATTGGCATAGTGTGCATTGAGGATAGTGCACAATTGTAGGGGAGGAGGAATGTAACTTCCCCGCTATAATCCCCATTTTAATTAATGCATAATGTAGATATAAAATGTGACCATGACTAAGCGATGTAATTTGTGAATTGTATTTTTGAATTTTAGTAATAAACTGTGATGTCAGGTGCTAGGGAACATGGACAGAGATGGGGGATGATTAATCCACAAGAGAGGGGATGGTATAACAGAATGTCTAAGAGAGGTCCAAGGGGGAATTACCCATGTTTGTTAATTCAATCTACATTTCTGAATTTTATTATCATTATGTATTAAACTTCTAATTTTCCCTTTAGTATAGAAGAACCCAATCATTGAATGCATGTAAGAGAGTGAGTGTGAGAAGTCACATCCCATATTTATTGGGAGCATGGGGGATAAGTACAATTAGATTGGGGAAGAGTGTAATTCAAGCAAGAATCCAAAGAGAGGAATTTTGTATGGGAAAGTACAATAGTTTTAGATAGACTATGTTTTGCATGAACAACAAGGAGAGAGTAGAAAAGAAGAGCTTGGAGCTGAAGCAGCCATCAAGGGAGAACTATGGAGTGTATTTGGAGAAGAATATTGAAGAGCTAGGTTTTCATGCCTGAAGAGTGAGCTCTTGTGTGAGTTTCACTATAACAACTAGTGATTGTTGTTGTTTTTCCTGGTATTTTTCCGAGTAGTGAGCTCCCTTGACTTTTTAGTAAAGAGATTCATGGTTACATGTGACAAAGAGACCCTGATAAATGAATGGGACAACCTATGGAATGAGAGCAATGAAGGGGTACATTCCTTGGGTTGGTCATGTCGAGAGGAAGAAAGCTGGTGGGAAATCAGGACAGGTGTAGGAGAATACCAGTGGATTGTGGGAATTTTTGAGTTGTGAGAGGACATTGAGAGACCACCCTCTTTTGTAGATTTCTAGTCCCAACTCGGGGGTGACTTGTTATTTAAATTTGGAACAACAAGTCTATGGTTGGGTGGAACATCCATCTCAAGTAGTTGTTTGCACAACCGTTTTAAAAGATAAGTTGTTTATCTTCTTCAACTTTGCATTATGAGTTTTAATTGTTGTGCATGAACTCTATGTATGAGACTAAATTATATGTTGATGTAATGAGTTATTAGTTGCACTCATGTTTGGTTTTATCATGTTTTAAATGAATTTAATTAACGGTATCAAAAAATAGTTAAATCTATGTGTGTAATTCGTAGCTCGTAAGCTATGGGAATTTAGTTTACAAAAAATTTCAATTTTATGTGTTTTCGACATAGTAATCATCCTCGATTCAGCTAGGGGTCGCTACTGAGAGAGAGAGAGAGAGAGAGAGGGGGATACAGAGGTAGGTGGAGAGAGAGAGAGAGAGTGGGAGGGAGGTAGATAAAGGTAAAAAGAGAGAGGGGGGAGAGTGGAGGAGAGAGAGAGAGTGAGTGAGTGAGTTACAGAGGGGAAGAGGAGGGGAGAGAGATAGTGAGAGATAGAGAGGG
>ML805290.1:303922-329872 GCA_009831015.1 Picea engelmannii
TACAGGCCTCTGGGTCTTCAACCCATTCTTCACATGAAATGAGGAACGATCCCTTCTTGGGTCAGTATACCCGAAAATACCAAAAGGTAAGGAGATGAGGGAATGAGGCATAGAAAATTACAAGTATGGTCGGGAATGGCATGATGAATCGACAATAGGACCTCCCTGTATAAAACATATCCCTAAGGGTGACCCACTTACTAGGGTGCAATGTCGACCACCAAAGTGAAACGGGGAAAATGACATAATTTCCAACAAACATCACATAATCAAAAGAAATTTAAAATGCAACAAACTCAAATGCCTCAAATATTGAAATGACACTCACCGCAATACCTATCTTGTACCTCATGGAGAAAGACCCAATGTCTTCTGGAAGCCAAATGATGTGGTGGATACCCTCATGATGAACCTGGAACTGTGGTGGTGAGGTGGGTCTTTGTCTATGCAAGTGGATACTACTAGTCAAGTTGTCTCTCGGTACTCCATGTATGCAACCTGAGGGCCTTGAGACATCATCTCCTTAGTTATCCCTAGAATTGGGGATAACAAAGGTGACATATGGAAAACTAATTTTAATACCAAGAAAGGCTTTTTCTAATGGTTGATTATGCCATTTGGGTTATGTAACGCACCAACAACATTTATGAGAGTGATGAATAATGTTTTCTGACCCTACATAGATGATTTTGTTATTGTCTATCTAGACGATTTATTGATCTTTAATCAAAGATGGTAAGATCATGTAAATCATGTCAAGATAGTCTTTGAAATGTTGAAGAAGGAGAAGTTGTATATCAAGTTATGTAAATGTGAATTTGGAAAAAAATCTCTTGTTTATCCGGGATATATTGTGGGGAATGGTCGATTAAAGATAGATCCTGCAAAGGTAGAAGTCATTGTAAAATGGTCGAAGCCAACTATTTCCACTGAAGTTGAGAGATTCTTAGGAGAAATACAGTACTAGAGAAAATTCATTGCTAATTTCTCATACATAGAAACACCTCTACATGCATTAACAAGTGTTAAGCATGTCTTTCAATGGGGAGACAAGCAGTGTAAATCCTTCAAGACATTGAAGGAAAAGATAAGCATTGCAACAGTTTTGGCTCTGTCATATCTACAAAAACCATTTGAGATTAAAACTGATGCAAGAAGATATGGCATGGGCATAGTCTTGATGCAACGAGGTAAACCTATATGCTATCATTCTGAGACTTTCACTAAAGTTGTGATTAACTATCGAACATATGACAAGGAATTGTATGTGTTGGTACAAAGTGTAAAGAAATGGAATCATTAATTAATGGGGAAGTAGACAATAATTCATACCGATCATAAGCCATTACAGTATTTGCAATCACATACCAAGCTACAATAGTCACGCCACTTCAAGTGGATGGGTTTTCTGTAGCAGTTTCGTTTGGTAATCAAGTATAAGAAGGGTATTCATAACATGGTTGCAGATATGTTGTCAAGACCAACAATTAATGCATCAACAATACTCAGGTATAATCCTTTAGCACATGCAAGTTATGCAGAACAATATGCTGGGGATGACGATTTTAAAGAAGTATATGATTCTTTAACTCACGACAATCAGCATTCAGATTATTATATGCATGAAAATGTGTTATATCATATTGAAAAGCTATGTATACCAAGAAATGAAAGAGTGAATGTAATCAGAGAAGCGCATCCATCTCTCATTTGTGGTCATTTCAGGGTTGGTAAGACAGTTGCACAACTACAAATGTATTTGTATGGCCTCGGATGAATGAGACCGTTTCCAAGTATATCAAAGGGTGTGTTATGTGTGCCATAAGTAAACCTAGAAACATAAAGCTAGGATTATATAATCCACTTCCAGTACCTTCTCATCCATGGGAAAGTATCTCCATGGACTTTGTAGGGGGATTGTTGATGTCTAGGATAGGTCATGATTATCTATATGTCATGGTGGATAGATTCAACAAGATGTGCATTCTAATTCCATGCAAGAAATAGGTCACAATTGAACAGACAATGCATATGTTCTTTGTTAATGTATGGGTTCATTTTGGACATCCTACGTTTATAATATCAGATCGAGACTCACTTTTTGGGAAATTTTTGGTCTCATTTATGGGAACTAATGGACACTAAATTGAAGAAGAGCACAACTTTTCATTCGCATACATATGGATAGACATAGGTGGTGAACATAACAGTGGTACATATACTTCGAGGATACTGCAACAAGCATCCTAAATTATGGGATGAACAATTACCTTATGTGCAACATGTCTACAATCATGCTATGAATTTTTCTACTTAGAAAACTCCTTTTGAAGTATGTTTGGGGTACTTTCCTAAGACACCTATGGAATTTGTTTTTGGAGAAGCGAGTAAAGAAGATGGATAGGATGATACAGATAAAGATAAAAGGTTCATTCAAAATATTCAACATGTACATCAAGCAATACATGAACAATTGGATAAGAGTTAATCCAAGTGTTGGCGACGGAAGTCACTCCTGGATTGCAGCAGGAGCAGAGCCTGACACCCATCAATTAATGTTACAATTTGTGTATGAAAAGGGTGACCGAATGGAAGTAAACTCAAACGATATTGTTTCAATTACGAAACTAGGCCAGGCATGCATGGGTAAGTGAGGTCTTAGACATACTCTAGACAATGAGTTGTAGTAAGGGTGAGTAGGGGGAAGACTTGTATTAGGGAAATGCAAAGTTCTGTTTTCGACATCAGGTTTCTAACAGACCATAGGAGAAGGCACTTAAACACAAGATCGTCTTACATTCAAACGCAGAAAACCAGAGAATACAGTGGTGCCACAATGAATCCTTTATCATAACACAACTGCAATAATTCATGTGAATCAGTCAATCATGAACTCCCTAGGCATGAGACGAAAACTAGATGGAATAAGGAAACTGTCTTTCATAAAACAAGAGATCTTACATACAGATGCATAACCAGAGAACTAGAGTGTCTGCTAAAACATTACAATCGGGAGCTTCGCTCTACCATAGATACCTCGAAAAACATCAAAACTAAACATATATACTCCTAAACATTTTCCCAACAAAGGCCTACTAGACTTCTGGGACTAGGAGCCCCTTCAATCAAATCTGGTCTGCAATCCTCTGTCATATGCCACCTTAATTCAGCATGGCTTGCGCCAGGGGGTAGCTGAACCCTTAAATGTTGAATTAGTGTGTGCAGGCTTCCCTGGTGAGTCGAGGACTTGGTGTGGCTTCCATGGAAAGAAACAGTACATAAGACCGCCTCGGGTGGACCTTCAGCCGAGACATCCATACTTTGCAATAAATGAACGAGGTGAGGTTTCAACCACCCCCTCTCTTCTTCATTCATCTCCAACAGGTAGTGGGATTTAGCTCACGTCGAATTGACATATGGAGAGTCACAATGCCTCCCTTATGAGATTCAGCTCGGCACTTCTGGCCCCTTTTGTGTACAGCCATTTCTGCTTTCTCAAGTGACCACGGGCTATGACCCTGCACCTATCTTCCAGAGTGCTTTCGACGTTTCAGGGTTCGTGGATGAGATAGAGCAGGCCTTCTCCCTTCAAAATCGTGATGGGCAAAATGCCAGGAAGGTCTAACGGTCGCCACGCATTCCTCCAGGATGAATGGCTGAGATTTCCCTCGGAGCTTTGGGACCCGAGTGGTCAAACGATAAACATTAGCACCCCTCCTCCAGGCCTATTCCTTTACGAACAGATGCCAAAACCACGGGCCCGATCCTGGGCGCTATTGGAATTTCGGGGTTCGGAATTTCGAAAGGTGAAGTGACGAGGAGTGCCTACCCCTCAACTTCCCGAAAGCCGACATGGCATGGATGCGTGCCACGTGTCCTTAAGATGAACGGCCGAGGTAACACTCTTCGCTTAATAGGGGGCCGCACTCGTTCTCAGGATCGCTTGATGTGACCTAGCGCTAGGACCGTGGGCCAAGCTTTGAAGGGTGCTTATTGACATTTTGGGGTTCGAGGTTTTGAAATATGAAAAGATGGGGGAATTTTACCCCTCGAACTCCCGAATTTTGATATGTCGATGTGACTGGATCCTGCGCCACGCGTCACTGGATCGGACGACCTAGATTCATCCTTGAAATATAGGAGCTTTCTCTGGTGCTATATGTCAGGTAACTTGGTAGCCCCGAAATCCCGATGACCATTGATCTTCTTCGTGGATGGGTCTCGGCCGCCGATAGAAAAACTTTGCCCACTCACTTGACTCGTAACCGGAAAAATATTCTCCCGCACTGCGCTTGGGCGCTTCTCATGCAACCTGCAGACCTGGATGCTCTCAAGCCCAAGACAAGAATTATCGCTAACATTAGGCTCCATGGGGGATAGAGTTGTCCCTGTGATGCTCTAAGAACTCATTCCACAGCTTCAGTGCCTTGTTGTTGGGCTATGGAGTCAAGCTCAAAACATACCGCTTCTGAAAATATAGGCCGAAAAGTAAAGCAAAGAAAGCAAAGCTACATGCTCAAAGGAGCTTATTTATATACAGTCCTAAACTAATAAAACACTTTACATGGGGCTAGGTTAAAGAAGACTTCCACCATAGACAATCAAGTAACTTCCTGAAGGGAAGCTCTTTCCTTCTGTCAGTGATCACAAACAGTTGATGTAACCGTGACAGCAAAATGGTCACACTCTTCAACTTCTCCTTACAAGATGAAGTTGAGATGGGATATGGCAGCTCCAAATCATAAGGGAAATTCCACTCCATGTATTTGCTGACAGGGTCATCGAATGAGTGGCCAATTCCAGGAAATTGGCGACAGACAGCCTCTTCTGCTACACAATTGTTCACACGCGACTGAATATCTCTGATAAGCACAAGTGGGTGAATAACTGCAGTAGGCTCGCTGATCTCAGGTGGTGGCTGCTCATTGACTGGCTCTGAACAAAGGGCAGACTGCTCCTCTGGTTCTTTTTCCTCTTCTTGGGTATCCCCTGGGTCAAATTCGTATTCATCATAAAGAGCCCCCCCGGGTAAATTCTTCTCTTCCTCGTACTGCTCAGCGTCTCCTGAAAGACTGAGATGGTTGATTTCCTCATGATAATTTTCCCTAGTGAGCAGAGGACAAGGTTCTGTGACCTGCTCTTGGAAATCCGACATATCGAGCTCAGACTCTGATCCGTAATTTTCATAAGTGGGCTAGCTGCTCTGATCAGCAAAAGGTGATGTGGGGTTCTGCTGCTCCTCTTCCAGATAATAATCAAAGTTGGGGGGGAACAGAGCTTCTCCAACTTGTAGAAGTGGAACTATCCCCCGCTCCTCCGCTTCGACCCCAAATGTAAACACATCATGGGAGATCTTGTGAAGGAAAAGAGAACAATCCTCTTCCACAACTACCACTTCATCGTTTTGATCTAAGACAACAAGCTCATCGGGGGCAGATGTTAATGCGTTTACAAAATCTTCAATAATCTCCTCGAAAGAGCCATCTAGAACATATGCCTTGGAGACTGGAAAATCCTCCCCATTGTCCTCAGATTCCAACCTTGCATGTTGGGAAGTGAGATATTTCATCTGCTCTATCAGTTCACTTAGAGCATCTTCTTCCCCCAGTCTTCTATCCTTACAGCCCTCATCATCACAGCCTTCATCAGACATAATCATATTTGGGAGGATTTCTTCTTCTTGGCTCTCCCATGGGTCAGATTCATAATGACCATAAACAAGACTCGTGGGAAAGCTTTTTTCATAATCGCCCTCAGTAGAGCTGCTAAGGGCCTCTGCTTCAAAGGATGGGAAATCCTTAGTGCATTGTTCAGCTTCCCACCTGTCAAGTCTGGCATTGATAGATTTTACCAACTCCATAACTTCGCCCAAAGCAGAAGAATGGGGAGGAGAAAGGACTGATTCCTGATCTAGGTCATCAGGATCATCCTCATAGCCTTCATAAAAGACGGCTCTATCTTGTATATATTTGTTGTAGTATCCCTCAAAATAGTTATGAAAAATCAACTCAGAGGGATACAACTTCTGACAGTAAGCGGTGAAAGCTGCATGGAACTCACTGAGTGAAGAAATGCTAGCAGGGGGTAAAGAATGATACCATCTACGTGCATCCCCTGCTAACGAGAACATGAACATCTTCAGTAATACGTCTTCATGGTGTATCTCCCACTGACACATAAGTTCATGAAACTCACTGAGGTGCTGAGCAGAGTTGTCCTCTTCACATTTTCCAAATATGGGAAAATAATCGCCCCATTCATTCGGAGAGGGGACAACATTAGGAAAACCAGGAATAGCAGAAAAATTAAAAGGAGCAAACCTGCGAGCAAGGATTTTATCCATATCGAACCAGTGGAGTCGCCAATTGATCCTTGAATCATGGAGTCGCTAGGTGAAAGATGTGCAGCTTCGAATGTGCCTGGTCCTTGTTCACCATCAAAGGCCAGATCTTAGCGTTGTCGTTACCCCAGGAAGCTTCTCAGGCTAAGAAAATAGCTGCTGAAACCTTCTCGAGAAAGCTCCTTAGGGTCAGCTTTCAGGTGTGCTAACAGTAGCCACAGCTGAAACAGTGATGTGGAAACAATGGAGTTGCCACAATGGAGTCACCAGGTGCACAGTAGCAATCTTGAAGGCTCTGATGTCTGATGCACCTTCAGAATTAGAGGCTCAATGTCATTCTGCCCAGGGAAAATCTTCAACTTCGTCCCCGGCAACGGCGCCAGAAATGTTGGCGACGGAAGTCACTCCTGGATTGCAGCAGGAGCAGAGACCGATGCCCATCAGTTAATGTCACGATTTGTGTATGAAAGGGGTGACCGAATGGAAGTAAAATCGGATGATATTGTTTCAATTATGAAACTAGGCCAGGCATGCATGGGTAAGTGAGGTCTTAGACATACTCCAGATAGTGAGTTGTAGTAAGGGTGAGTAGGGGGAAGACTTGTATCAGGGAAATGCAAAGTTCTATTGTCGACATCAGGTTTCTAACAGACCGTAGGAGAAGGCACTTAAACACAAGATCATCTTACATTCAAACGCAGAAAACCAAAGAATACAGTGGTGCCATAATGAATCCTTTATCATAACACAACTGCAATAATTCATGTGAATCAGTCAATCATGAACTCCCTCGGCATGAGATGAAAACTAGATGGAATAAGGAAATTGTCTTTCATAAAACAAGAGATCTTACATACATATGCATAACCAGAGAACTAGAGTGTCTGCTAAAACATTACAATCGGGAGCTTCGCTCTACCATCGATACCTCGAAAAACATCAAAACTAAACATATATACTCCTAAATATTTGCCCAACAAAGGCCTACTGGACTTCTGGGACTAGGAGTCCCTTTAATCAAATCTGGTCTGCAATCCTCTGTCATACACCACCTTAATTTGGCATGGCTCGTACCAGGGGGTAGCTGAACCCTTAAATGTTGAATTAGCATGTGCAGGCTTCCCTGGTGAGTCGAGGACTTGGCGTGGCTTCCATGGAAAGAACCAGTACAGAAGACCGCCTCTGGTGGACCTTCAGCCGGGACATCCATACTTTGCAATAAATGAACGAGGTGAGGTTTCAACCACCCCCTCTCTTCTTCATTCATCTCCAGCAAGTACTGTGATTTAGATCACGTCGAATCGACATCTGGAGAGTCACAATGCCTCCCTTCTGAGATTCAACTCGGTGCTTCTGGCCCCTTTTGTGTACAACCCTTTCTGCTTTCTCAAGTGACCACGGGTCGTGACCCTGCGCCTATCTTCCAGAGTGCTTTCAGCGTTTCGGGGTTCGCGGATGAGATAGAGCAGGCCTTCTCCCTTCAAAATCGCGATGGGCGAAATTCCGGGAAGGTCTAACGGTCGCCACGCGTTCCTCCAGGATGAACGGCTGAGATTTCCCTCGGAGCTTTGGGACCCGAGTGGCCAAACGATAAACATTAGCACCCCTCCTCCAGGCCTGTTCCTTTACGACTAGATGCCAAAACCACGGGCCCGATCCTAGGCACTATCGGCATTTTGGGGTTCGGGGTTTCGAAAGGTGAAGTGACGAGGAGCGCCTACCCCTCAACTTCCCGAATGTCGACATGGCATGGATGCGTGTCGCGTGTCCTTAAGATGAACGTTCGAGGTAGCACTCTTCGCTTAATAGGGGGCCGCGCTCGTTCTCAGGCTCGCTTGATGTTACCTAGCGCTAGGACCGTGGGCCAGGCTTTGAAGGGTGCTTATCGACATTTCGGGGTTCGGGGTTTTGAAGTATGAAAAGACAGGGGAATTTTACCCCTCGAACTCCCGAATGCCGATATGCCGATGTGACTGGATCCTGCGCCACGCGTCACTGGATCGGACGACCCAGATTCAGCCTTGAAATATAGGAGCTTTCTCTGGTGCTATATGTCGAGCGACTTGGTAGCCTCGAAATCCCGATGACTGTCGATCTGCTTCGTGGATGGGTCTCGGTCGCCGACAACAAAACTTTTCCCGCTCGCTTGACTCGTAACCGGAAAAATATTCTCCCACGCTGTGCTTGGGCACTTCTCGTGAAACCTGCAGACTTGGATGCTCTCGAGCCCAAGACAAGAATTATCGCTAACACCAAGTACAAGGCAAGGCATGACAAACATCGGGTTGATCATCAATTCAAATTCGGTTATCAAGTATGGTTACATATCGACAAAGATAGAATGAAAGGTGAAGGTAAAAAGATAAGGTCAATCTGATATGGTCCATTCAAGATCTTGGAGAAGATTGGTATTAATGCATTTAGTTTAGATCTACCATCCTACTTGCAAATGTATTCAGTGGTAAATGTTGAGAATTGTAATCTTTATGAGCCTCCTATGATTATGGATTAAGATGAAAGTATTCAGGTTCTAGCAATTGATGATTTTGCTCCAGAATAGTTGGACGAGCTACAAGAATATGTCATTATCGACAGAAGAATTATAACTTTACATCGAGGTGATGTGGAATATCTTCAAGTTGGTATTAAAGGGGTAAGACCAAGTAAAGAAAAATGGATGCAGATCGAAAGAGTGAGGGAACTCTACTCTCACTTGGTCGTTGAGTAAATTGAAACTTTTGGTGGTCCAAAAGTCTTCCAATGGGGAGGAATGATCCAAGAGGATCCAAGAATGCTCTCAGAGGTCCATAAAGATTCAGAACATTCACATAGGTCCAAAATGGTTCAGTAATACTTAAAATTTGACTATCCCAAATTCTCTCTAAAATTCCATCAATCCGTAGAGCTCGACAATAGCTTTCCAACGACAAACATTTCACCCCGAACGGAGTTCGAATGAAAAAGTTATGAGCGGTCAAATTTCAATCAAAGATGGTAGAAAGTCAAAGGTCAAAGTCAAAGATGATGTCAACATGACAGGTGATGACATCAACAGGAAGACATGTGTCACCACTGCAAGGGTGACACATGGCACATGATTATTGGTAACTGACTAAGCAAGGTGCCATCCAAGTGGTCAAATTACAAGTTGACAAGTGGCAAGGTTAAGCCAATGAGAGGTCGCCACGCGACGACCTCCCATTGGCCTATAATGGTTAGAGTTATGTAAAAGATATGGAGTCAACAGGGGTCAAACCCGTGACACCTCCATAACTTCCCAAAGACTTAACATATCCCCCACTACCAAAGCGCCATATAATGAGACTCAATACATCAATGGCAAGTAATATGTTTGAATTAATGTTAAAGTTCAATTTCGTGGCTAAAGGGACGAGAGCCCAAGTCCTTGTGCTTAGCTCATGGTTATCAAACTATTGCACATGACCAATTCCAGAGTTCGCACGGATGTTAACAAATATACTCCACCATAACCATATTACGTATGGTTGTAACCATATAAAAATAAACCATGAACTATGCTAAGGGTCGCGGGGAATTGAAACCCCGACTTACCACTTTATATGCCATAGTTCTAACCAACGAACCATACATATGGTTTGTTAAAACAAACCAACTAACCTATAGTTAAATCCTACCATGAAATTCTGGATTTGGTTGAGGGCCCACGCCCTATTTAATGGGTGCACAGATCGAGGCTGGGACACCATTAATGCAGAGTTTAGTCTCGTAACTTGTGCCTAAGGGTACCAAAGTTGTGAGGCTACACCATAAAGTGTGACAAATGGTACCTTGATGGAATTTAGAGAATTTATACTCATTTTGCATGATTTTTCGCTAGGAATCCAACAGTGCACTCTATTTCTGCATTTGGGCAACATGTAAAAAGGTCATTGTAAAACACAAGTATTTGAGCATTAATAAAAGAAGGTCTCTATTGGAAGTGGACCCAGAGAGGTATCCCAAATTGGGTGAACTCTGCTTTTTCCAACTTGTGTATGTGATTTCATTATTTGTGTTCATTTCAAGCTCAATTATTTTGCAAGTCATTTTATCATTAAAGTGGATTTGGTTAGATAAGTTCTTCACATGTAATTTGCATATAATCAAACTATCATTTTATTTCAAAGATCAAGTAGATGTTTTTATGTATTAAAATATTAATAAGCATCTAAGGATTTTTCAAATCACTAGTCATGGTATGCAAGTTTCCGTGCAGAAGCAGCAGACTACACTCTATTCCTGGAATCCATATTTCCCTTACCCTTGAGCAAGTGGGCCTGGTGTTTACCACCAAGATTTCCCTCTTCAAGTAATCTATGTTGATCAGTAATCAAAAGTTCATAGAAAACTTAAAAAGTGTAATCCTTACCATCTTCCTTGCATGGTTGCCAGTCGGTGTGGAAATTCGATTCAAACACGTCGAATGGTGTTCTCAAATTCATCAAGACTAGCTCAATGAGTTTTCCATCCTTCTTCTGATATTTCTTTCCACATAGTCCAAATAGTCCTCCAAATAGTCCTCCATTCTCTCAATGGAATGAGGATCGAGAGAGATCAACTCTTTCTCCAATTGCATGACGTGGCTCTCATCGACTCAGGCAAACAATATTTGTAGCTTCTTCCAAACCTGATGAGGGTAGTCGATTCCACTAAGGTGAAATCAGATCTCTCACAAGATGTAGGTCATGATGACCCCTACCACCTCATCCTTCTTGCCATCAACAACAAACTTCACTTGAGCATCTGTTGGATTTAGAATCGTAACCTTCGTATATTGCCACAATCCCTTACTCTTCAATAGGGTTTCCATATCTGGTGCCCATACTGCATCATTTGATTAGTTCATAACAATATGATCAATCTTTGAAGTCATCTTCGATATCGAGGTAGACTGGTATGTTTCAATAAGTTCCAATTGACAAACCATCGACCCAGAGTTGATCACACAACATATTCGACTCAGGAAGGTTTGTAGATAAAAGGTCGAGGTTTAAACCATCAACTATGATACCATGTTGGGGAACAAGGTGGAACATGACATGCAAAAAAGAACACAACACTGCAGATAATTAAAGAGGGTATTTTTTTTTAAACAAAAGGTAGTGTCTAAAGACACCATTATAGCACTCAAGTAGAGCGCATTGTAATCAGAACATCACAATGCATATTGCACATCTTGACCCACATGATATATTCCACAATCTTAATTCACATTGTTGATAATGATCCAAGGGGTATTCTTGTATAGTCTCAAGATTTAACAAACTTCATTAGAATCTAGAAGATCTTGTCCATATGTAATCGTCGAAAATTAGAGTTGACTCTGCAAAATTTCATCTGTCGAGTCGGATCGATAAGACTCGATCTAACCACCTACGCATCCAACTCATAGTCAATTGTTGGGTTGGTTGATCCATAACCCGACTATCTTTAACTATTTTTCAACTATTCGACCGACTGTATCCAGATTAATTTCGACCTCTCAAACAACTGAACCTAGGAGATGTGTGATGAATCATCAATGCTTGATGTTCCAACATAAATAGCTCCCTTTATTCTGTCATATGACGAGATGCACCATTGTCCAAGAACCAAGCACTCTTGGTAGTTGTACTGGTAGAAATGCAAGAAAGTAGTGAGAAATCCTTCTCAATCTTCACTGCAAACTCATCTAGTTGCATCTCTGTTGATGTAGTGGTATGTGTATTTCCTTTGCCCTTCTTTTTCTCTAGACACTGAGATGCATAATGTCAATTCTTATGATATGTGAAGCACTTTATTTTACTCAAGTCATTCTTCCCTAGTTGTGATAATCCTCCATCACGGTTACCCTTCTTGTTGGAACTCTTTCCTTTTCCCTTCATTTCCTTAAAGAGAAGAGCCAAGTTCTCATCACTACTTCTCTGCTTGTTTCTCTTGGACTCCTCCTGATTCCCTTCCTGGATGAAATCATCCCAAATCCTATTCCAATCCGAGAGATGTTTCTGAGCATAGAATCCCTTGACAAATGATTCCCGTGACTTGGGAAGACCATTCAATGTCACATTCATGAGCTCTACGTCCTCTTTTTTCTCGTCTATGGCTACAATTTGATCACGTATCTGAGTGATACTCATGAAATAGTTGTTAACATTGTCAGATCTAGACATCTACATTGATTTGAGTTTATTTCTTAAGACAATATTCCTATTCATGTTAGTGCTTTGGAATAAACCTATCAAGGTATCAAACATCTCTTTCTTCATCTTCTTCTCAGAAAAGTGAGGTATTAGATGATCCTTCACTGAATCCAAGATGACCCTCTCAGATTTGATCTCCTTCTTCTCATGAGCTACCAAAGCTGTCAGATCTATCAGTAGAGAAAATACTTTGTTCACTAACTCCCAAAGGTCATACTCCTTTAATGGAAAAGTTACTCTTGATTTCCAAGATAGGAAGTTGGATGTTCAATCCAATCTATATTCAACTCTCAGTGATGCCAATGCCACCCCTTAGACCCAATAAACTGCTATGGAAATAACATGTTTCTAAAACTTCCCTTATACTGACTTGTATGGCCTCTGCCTGCACTAACCACACAAAATGTATGTTGATACTTGCATTGTTTTACGCGAATTATATGATGATACTCGTGTTGTTCTACATGACCTGTATAATAACACTCGTGTTATTCTCATGAAATCTATAACAGAATATCCACACTGTCCTCGACAACCCAATCCGACTACAGTACGATTGTTTTCCTAAAATATGTCCTTTTATTTCTTCTCGTTGGTTATGGATTTGAGATCTGGCTTCCTCTCAGAGTGATTTCTATGATACCATGTTGAAATCTTTACTCTTGCACCTAGGTATCTTGTTATTTGGTGATTTCCTTGTTGTAAATCAAGTTAGCAACTCACAAAACAAAAATACATTGTTGGAATATTCAACTCAAATAAAGATAGTGGAAGCAATACAAGAAACCAAAAATATCATGCATAATACACAAAGATATTATTCTCATCAACTAATATTATCATTCAAATAACTTCAAATATGACAAGGGATATCTTACTGGAAAAATGTCCCAATTAGAAAACAAACAAAGTACATCAAAACCTGACTGGATGATATGTTGCTAAAACTGATGTATGATCTTGTATGGCTACATCACGACCTGTATGTTGATACCCGCGCTTACTGCGTGACCTGTAATAAAATACTCATGCTATTCATACAACATGTATGTTGAAACTCTCGTTATCTACACAATTTATTCCAGAATACCTACATTGTCTTGTGGTAGTCAATTCTTTTATTGCACTCTTTCTCTCTCTTTTCCTTTGGCCTATATCTCTATATGGAAGTCCTTATCCTCCTATCCAAGATCTCTTTGAATCATAGTCCTTCATGATCCAACTCTCTCTGTATCAACCGTGTCTTGGTTCTTAACCCTATCCTTACTTTCCAACTCGACAACCATCATTTGTCCTTCTTGGAAAGATCCACCATCTCACCTGTATCATGTACATACAATTATTGTGAGATATCATCATAGCAATTTCAATTCAAAAATATTTTAAACTTATTTATCATAGATTGTCACATTCCACTTTCAAATGTGTTTCGTATAGGGAATCAAGTTTCCCATGTGTGAGGTTTCTCCTCATAATGTTTAGATTTTGTTGAAATGGTTTCCAAACTTATTTATGGGATTACATTCCTGCCATATCCAAGACTAGTTTACCTACAACCTAATCCTTCCAATCAACCAAACAAATGTAAGTATTCAAGAATTTGCAAAACCTCAAATTTCCATACAACATCAATTTCATCATTCTCCATTGTTAGGCATAGCAATCAAACTAAAAGAATTATTTATTTTGTGTGCATCACCAACACACTTAGCATTACATGTTGCAACCCATTATCCAAGCCAGAGCCATTGTGCCAATGCTCATGACCACATGCACACAATGCATCCTACATTGATATCCAAGATACCACATAACCATGCATTCCCTCAATGCATCTAACACATACACTACATGATTCATAAAATGAGTGCGATGACTCATGTAAAATTTCAGACCCCACCCAATTTCAAGTCTCGCTGATTTTTCAGCCAATGTTTAATGCCCAAACCCAGTTTTATGACAGCCAATTAAACTTAACATAAAATAAATTTTCAGAACTGAAACATGAGGATTATGAACATCTTTTAATGTAGAAATAAAACATATCAGAAACACATATAACTCAGAAAATTAACACAGTTATTTTCGGTCTAACAATGACCCTAGAAAAACCCACAAGGGGTAAACGAGTGAGAGAGGGAGTTTTAATTATTTGTGAGCTTCGGAGAAATTCGTTTACAACATATTCATCTTCAGAAATTTAATGACAAACTTATCTCGAAAATCGTGCTAATTCTTCACACAAAAAACTGAGCCAAACTCCTCGAAATTCATGCCATAATTTCCCGCATGCATGTACAGGTCTGCTCCTATTTTTTTGTGCCTCTTTCTTGCTATACGTTTGCCTTGAAATCTGTGCCAATTGTTACAACTCAAATCTGAGCATTAAATGTTGTACGACCGACTTGGAAAACATGCCAAAACCACTGAGAAAATACCACATAAACTTTCCTCGATTTCTGTGCAAGAAAACCAGTCGTATGGACCGTACGAAATCTGTACAGTATGGACTGTTCACCCAACTATACTTTCCCTCGATTTTTCATGCCTCTATTCTATTGTATGGAACCCGAAAATCCTTACAGTACAACCTCTTTTATGAGCTATACTCTACCTTGATTTTTGTGCCAGCTTTTAAAGTTGTATGACCTACTCAATCCATACAGTACGGCCTACAATAAATGTTGTACCTTCTACCTCAAAATGCATGCTAGTTTTCAGCCTCAAAATGCGTTCCCTAGCTCTACAAAAATGGCCTCTTTCTCAAACTCAAATTTATGCTCTCTTGCTCTCTCAAAATATTTCATCTACCCAAGAATGGGTGTGCCCTCCTACCCTAGTCGACCTCATGAGGGAATCTCAAGAGTCATCTCATCTAACGGTTGATATTAGACGAGATCAACGGTGGAGATAAAATCATTTTATTCACCCACTTTCCCTAAGTCTCAAAAATTCACCTTTTAATTTGTCTCTCACAAATGAAATGACTAGGGTCCACATTAGGCACTTTCTCACCCCTTAGGCACCTAGGTGATGAGAAAGACTTGCCTAGGTACTTTTTAATTATTTTTAACACTCCCTCTTACCGAGGAAAGTGTTACTCACCAATCCAAGCTTGTCCCTAAAAAATACAAACTTGCCTTTGCCCAATTCTTTGGTGAGTATGTCTGCAACCTGCTCATCTGTAGATATGTATTGTAGCTCCACTGCTCCTCTCTAAACATAACCACGGATGAAGTGATAAAAAATCTCGATATGCTTAGACCTGTCATAAAATATTGGATTGTCCGAGAGTTTAATGCAATTCTTATTATCACAATAAATCAAGGTAGGCCTCAACTGCACACCAAACAATCCCACCAGCAACTTGCGAAGCCAAAGGGCCTCACAACTGGCCTGACTGGCATCCATATACTCAGCCTCTACAGAACTCAATGCCACTGACCTTTTCTTCCGACTGAACCAACACACCACTACTGAGCCCAATCTGAAACAACACCCTGAAGCACTCTTCCGGTCATTGATACATCTGGCCCAATCTGAATCTGTATATTCCACCAGACGAGCACCATCTCCTCTCCGATATTCCAGACCATAATCTACCGTACCACAAAGATACCTGAGCACATTTTTTGTTGCCACCCAGTGCACTCTCCTAGGCTCCACCATGAACTGACTAAGAGTGTTGATAGAAAAAAAAATATCTGGCCCAGTATTGACCAATTACATCAAAGAACCGATCAACTAATGATATAAGGTGGAATCCACCAATTGTGACTCAGAAGAATGAAGCTTATTCCAGTTGGTAATCATGGGAGTGGCCATGGGCCTACATTCCACCATCTGAAATATCCTCAGAATATCACACACATACTTCCCCTATCCCAGGAATATGTGTCCAGGCTCCTGCCAAACCTCCAATCCCAAAAAATAGTGCATCAATACAATATCATTCATCTCAAACTCTGAAGCAACACTCTCCTTGCAGCTAGTGATGAGTCTCTATGCCCCTGTAATGAAAATATCATCCACATATAGAAAGAGAATGAGATGATCCTCTCCAACCACAATGAAGTATAGGTTGGGATCTGCCTCACTCTTTTCAAAGCCCAACTATTGCAAATAGGCATCAATCCTTGAATACCAAGCTCTGGGATCTTGTTTCATCCCATACAATGCCTTCTTCAGTCTACACACATGAGAATATCTCCCATGCACCTCAAAGCCCAATGGTTTCTCAATATACACCTCCTCCTGTATAAGACCATTCATAAATGCGGTCTTCACATCCATCCGGTGGATCTTCCAACCCATCTATGCTGCAATGGAAATCATTGATCTGATCGAGGTATATCTAGCAACTGGCGTGAAGGTCTCATCATAATCAACTCCCTCAACCTGTGAGAACCCCTGAGCTACAAAGTGAGCTTTGTACTTCTCAATGTTGCGATCTGCAACATGCTTGAGTTTATAGAGCCACCTAGAAGTCACCATTGACTTCCCCTCAGGTCTAGGAACAACTTCCCAAACATCATTCTTCATGATGGAATTGTATTCTTACATCATGGCATCTCTCCAAACCTGTCTACCAGTAGCCTCCTCAAAAGTGGAAGGCTCAGACTCCCGAATACTCTCACCATTGCGATGTAGCTGCAAAACCTCTCGGGAGGTTTACTCTCCATCAAAACCTGCCTCAGATTCCCCACTGAACCTTGTGCCTCCCTCAAAGTATCTTGAAGCCACTTGGGCTTCCTCTTCTCTGAAGTAGTGTCCCGTGTAGGGGACTCTCCCTGCTCAACCACATCTCCTGAAGACTTTGATACTGAAGTAGACTCTAGAGTACTCGATCCTGAACTGTGTGGAACAGTAACGTGCAAACCAGACATCTGTGGCCCTGTCACCTATGGACCAGTCGTCACTGAAACTGGTGGCCCCGAACTCTGTCTCACTTAAGTCTGCTGGGGACTCACCTAAATCTGAGGTGATGACTGCTCACCCCTCTATGTCCCTCGTGACTTCCTAAAGGCTCTGTCCTCCTCAAATATCACATCCCTCCTCAAAATTGTCTTCCTCAAGGAAGGAATGTATATACGGAAAGCCTTTGAAGTCTCTCTATACCCAAAAAAGATCCCTCTCTTTGTCATGGGTTCTAGATTTGTCCTCTTCTCAGAAGGGACATGTGAATATGTGATGAACCCAAAAATCTGAAAGTGCTTCACCTCATGCTTCTTCCCATAGAAAGCCTCCTCAGGAGTCATACTCCCCACTACCCTGTGTGGAATCTTGTTCAACAGATAAACTGCAGTGTAGCATGCCTCAGCCCAAAGAAATAGTGGCAGCCCCTGATCATGTAGCATGGCTCTCGCAACCCCAACTATGGCCCTGTTCTTCCTCTCAACAACCCCATTCTACTGTGGTTTGTAAGGAACATTCAACTCTCTCCTGATTCCCTCTCCTGCACAAAAGTCCATGAACTCCTTGGAGGTATACTCACCCCCATTGTCTATCCTCAGAACTCTGATTTTCTTCCCAGTCTAGTTCTCCACAAGAGCTTTGAACTCTTGGAACTGATTGAAGACCTGTCCTTTGGTCTTCATGAAGAAAATCCAAGACTTCCGTGAGAAGTCATCAATGAATATAACATAGTATAAACAACCATTCAACGATGCCGAAGACATCAGGCCACATACATATGAATGAATAAGATCAAGGATACCTGCTGCTCTACTGTCACTGCTAGGAAAATAAGTCTTGGTGCACTTTCCCAAAGCACACCCCTTGCACAAATCTTGATGCTCTGTACTGAAATATGGAACTCTAGTCACAATCTCCCTCAGTACCCTCAAATCCCTATGGTGAAAATGTGCCATCCTCCTGTGCCATAGCTCACATAGATCATTGCTGCTAGTAGAATGAAATAATGCTCTCATTGGCTGGAACATGAGTTTGTACATATTCTCATGTTGAGTCCCAATTACTTTGGCCAAAGTGATATTGGACCCCTTAGGGAAAAGGAGCACCTTCCCATCACGAAACAACACCTCATAGCCCCTCTCCTCAATAGCAGAAACTGAAACTAAGTTCTTCTTCAAGCCCGAAACATATAGGACCTCTCTCAACAGCATGGGAGGAAAAGAATCCCTTTGAAATGATATAGTCCCACAACTAACTGCCTTGACCACCCGGTCATCTCCAAGCACCACCTCAACATCACCAATATGAGTAATATTTTTCAAGTGCTCACGAACCCCTGTCATATGGCAGGAGGCCCCACTGTCAATATGCCACATATCGAAATGAGTGGTCCACGTGGAAAGACACACAACTAAGGAAAATTACTTATCAAACTTGGAGGAGAAATCCTCCACCGCTGCTGAAGCTAATGTTTGTTTCTTCTTCTTGTTCAGACACTAACCTGCATAGTGCCCAAACTTGTGGCATGCAAAGCATTTGACTTTGCTCATGTCCTTCTTCCCTTCACCCTTTGGCTTGTTTCCTCCCTTAGGACCCTTTTTTAATTTCTTCTTGTTGTTAGTAGCAAGAGCCACATTCTCCTCGTCATGACCTATAGATGAACTGCCATGTACATAACCTCTCTGGGTCTCCTCCTGAATAAATTCATCCCAAAGACGTTCCCAATTGGGAAGCTTCTCCCTAGCCACAATGCCCTCAACAAAAAAAACCCATTGTTTGGAAACTCCATTCAATGTTGTCCTCACAAGCTCACTGTCAACTATGGCCTCCCCCATAGCTCCAAGCTCATCTCTCACCTGTGTCAACCTGGTAAGATATGTGACCACATTTTCAGCCTTGGTCATTTTAATGCTCTTCATTTTTTCCCTCAAAACCATCTTCTAATTTTCATTTGTACTTTGGTACAACTTCGTCAAAGACTCCCACATCTCATAGGAATTTGTCTTCCTGTAAAATGAGGAATCAAATGGTCCTTGATGGCATCGAAAATAATCCCCTTAGCCTTGATACTCTTCTTAGTGTATGCTACAAGAAGAGTAGCATCAGTAGGTACAACCACATGATGTATTGTGGAGTTCTCAACAATATCTCACAACTCATTTTCTTGCAACTGCAAGATCATCCTCTCTTTCCAAGAACCAAAGTTTACTGCCCCATCAAGTTTGTCCTCAACCCTCAAACCTGTAGCCATTGACCCTTTTCTGTTGAAAATGAAAAATTCAAAATTCTATCTGGTAAAGTGACTGTTGTCTCAATTTTCTGACTTGCTGAAATATCTCTACTTCTCTTTAACTCAACTCTGATACCATGTAAAATTTCAGACCCTGTTATCACTCCAGGAAACTCTCCTAGGTTGTAAGTCGGAGATGCCTGGTAACTAACTCTTTTGGGAAATATTTTCTTAATAATGATGTGTTTTTGTGGATCAAGATGAATATCTAAGAACTGGACTGTGTATTCAAGACTGTCTAGAAATATAAAATCTCACAAGGCCTTCTAGTCATGCAATTAGACAAGGTTTGATTAAATGGGAGAGAGACTAGCTATTGAACCAGATTATACTCATATAAAACAAGCAGAATGGGTTTAATAACTAAAGAAATATATTATGATTATCAACTTAATCAATCAACATATGAGATGACAGTCATATACAGATTGAATGAGCATCAACAAAGAACATTCACTCACAAGATATCAGAGACAGAAAAGAGAAGTCTGACAACACAACTGAGGGAAGCTTGAAATTTTTCATATAATAAGAATAAGTCTTTTCTTACAGTAGCAGCCTGTAGAAAACAAAATCGAACCTCTGGTTCGTCTCAACAATAAGTATTTATAGTCTTACAAACAGTTTTTACAGATCCTAAAAACATGGATCTGTATTTAATGAAGATAACTCGATTCTATCTAAACGACTTGAAATTAAAGTCTTTAACAACTAAACTAGAAAGTTGAACTGTCTTCAATCTCCAAAATCGCCAGCTGCATCCTTCAGCTCCTGATCTCTGCAATGTAGTGAAGAATAACAGGACATTTGTCTTTGACAGTTGGATCTCCCAACGTTCATGGTCGATTTTTGAGGAAATGGTTTTTTGCATTTGTTACCAAAATTCACTCGAACCTTTAATGCTGAACTCTTTGCATGCCATTTGATAGCCCATTGATACACTGGAACAACTTCAAAACCTGTTTGAAATGACTTGTCGTGTCTTTGGTTTCAAAATTTACTTTCCCATCTTTCAACAGTGCAACTGTTTAATTTTTCATGGGTTCGTTGTTGAAAGACGTCACTTTCAACAGCGCACAGGTCATAAAATGATAGCTTTGCACTGTTGAAAGTCCCGATGACACTCAAAAAAGAGTTTTACCTCCAAAATTTCGATTTGATCAAAATTTATTGTGTTCCAGATTTCTCACCTTGCATATTGACGTCAACTTGAGCGAGAACCTTTAGGTCTGGATGAGATCTTTGCTTCAATTTTTGTTTCAACCTCCTTATCTGCCTTTTTAGGCGTTTGGCAAGCCACCACAGGCTGTTGTAGTCTTTGGTGAGTTTTTTCTTCCTCTTCTTCTCTCTGACACTTTCCTTAGCCAATCTTTCAAACACAGCATTTGTCTTGGCGAAGTTATCAGATAACTTCTTATACCTTTCTTTAATCACCCGCTCCAAGACCTCTTCCTCGGAAATTACCTCCTTGAGATGTTTGATCTTCTGAGACTTCTTTGATCTGGGGTTTTTTGATGATTCTCCCTGTTCTGTCTGATTGAAGGTTTCATAGTTCTGTGCACATTCAGCTGACTGCTCAGAACTCCTGATGACAGGGCATTGATCTTGCTGCTCTGATTTTGAATCTGAATAGGGAAAATTTAGTATATTCTTCCCTGTACTCTACTCTGTAGGATGCCCTGTATTCTGTTGTGTAGTCTGCTCTGTGGTCTGCTCAAAGTTCAACTTTCTCTTCAACCTGTGAGGTTTCATTCCAGATATTCTGTCCTCTGAAGGTCATGGCAAGGTCCTTCTTTTTCTTGAGCTTCTTTGAGGAGATGATTGTTTCTTTGAACCCTTCATCTGTTCATTTGTAGTCTAGTTTTGTATTTCAAAACCTTCCCAGAATAAAAAGTGCTCCCAAATTCTTCCCTGTTGTTTCAATTCCTCCAGGATAATCAATTTTATAAGGCCGAGGTGACACAGAGTAGTTTTCATGCTCAATGGTTGAGCTCTAATCCTCCTGCAAACCTTAGTCAAACTTTGATATAGGAAATAAGGTAAATTAATAGGGGTCTTGCCTGTGAAGTGATCCAGGAGTTTAAAGTGGTACATCATCAGTTTATCATATCTTCCCTCCGAAGTAATGTACAATTGGATACCTTTGAACAATTCCTGCCATTCTTCGTCTAGATAAGAAACTAGCATACCTTTTTTCCATGCTTTGTGCCTGTATCCCTCTTTCAAATAAACTCTAAAATCCAAATTTTTGGGAGCGGTGGTTTTAAACCAGCTCTGACCGGTTCTTGGTAAACTTGTAGATGCGGCAATGACAGCCTCATCCACTCTAATTTCCATGGACCCGACGCGAGCTTTATTTCCATCGAAGGTCTGGGCAAAGGCTTCTGTTGTAGCCTAATGGCAACCAACTTGCAATTTTTCAACAAATTCCATACACCCTGCATTCGAAAAATTCTTCTGGACTTTGGGATGTGATTGTAAGAAGGACAGGTTATCCATCTCTCTCTTGAGTAGAGCTCCACTACGTTTTCTCACCATTCTGCAACTCAAAAACCTGACAATTTGTAACCCCTGCACTTGCCAGTCGAGCCGAGGTTCTGCGCTGTTGAAAGCAGTTCGGGCTTTAGCTCTGTTTTGAAATAAATGAAACTTCAAAAGACTTCCAGCGATGATTCATGATATGGAAACCACTGTTTGATTTGATGTTGTCAGGCCGGCGGTACCTCCTTTGTACCTGCATCACCGAACTCGAACTTGCCACCCCGGATTCCATGAGTGTTGAGCGTGAGTTTCTGGGTCGAATTCTAATTACAGTCATATTCTGACATGCATAATCGAGTTTCTATCATTACCCACTCTCATCAACGCATGCCTTGGATTTACTTGACGTGGGATGATCATATCATCATTACTTTCAGTTGTGGATATCACGCACGTGATTCCCGCTCTTCTTCAACAACGGCCCGTGGAAAGCACCTCTGTCAACTGTTCGCTTTCCACTTTCACCAGCGCGCGACCCCTTGGAAAACCCATGTTAGCTGCGGAAAGTATGCACTTTCAACAGCACACCACTTTGTAGAAAACACTCCTTAGCTGCGGAAAGTATGTACTTTCAATAGCACGCCACCCGCGAACTTTGATTGTCAGACCTTTTGAAATTAACCACTTTCAACAGCGCACCCACTAATGAAAAGCGCTCCTTAGCTGCTGAAAGTCGACACTTTCCACAGCGTACACTCAAATTTTGAACATAAGTTAGCTGTTGAAAGTGAATTATGCAAATTTTGAAAAAGAAGACTTCATGGATCACATTATTTTCTAAGACAAAACCAAAACCTAAGCTTAGCAACTACAGAAACTTCAAAAAATGACTTGAGGTTACAACCTATCACCTAAAAAAAAACAAATAAATCCACCAGTTTATTTGAGGAGTTAACAGACCCCACCCAGTTTCAAGTCTCGTTGATTTTTCAGCCAATGTTTAATGCCCAAACCCAATTTTATAACAGTCAATTAAACTCGGCATAAAATAAAATTTTCAGAACTGAAATAGGATTCTGAACATCTTTTAACGCATAAATAAAACATATCAGCATCACATATAACTCAGAAAATTAACACAATGATTTTTCGTCTAACATAGACCCTAGAAAAACCCACAAGGGGAAAACCAGTGAGAAAGGGATTTTTTATTATTTGTGAGCTTCAGAGAAATTCTTTTACACTATATTCATCTTCAGAAATTTAATGACAAACTTATCTTGAAAAACACACAAAACACAAAACACAAAACACTGAGCCAAAACTCCTCGAAATTTGTGCCAAAATTTCTTGCATGCATCTATTGGTCTACTCCTTGTTTTATGTGCCTCTTTCTTGTTGTACAACTGCCTCGAAATCTGTGCCAATTTTTACAGATCAAATCTGAGCATTAAATGTTGTACGACCGCCTTGGAAAACGTGCCAAAACCACCCAAAAAACACCACAGAAACTTTCCTCGATTTTTGTGTAAGAAAACTAGTGGTACAGACTGTGCATAATCCGTACAATACAGATTGTTCACCCAGTTGTACTTTCCCTCAATTTTCGTGCCTCTTTTCTGTTGTACGGAACTCGAAAATCTGTATAGTACGACCTCTTTTCTAAACTGTACTCTACCTCAATTTATGTGCCATATTTTAATGTTATACGACCTTCTCAATCCGTACAGTACGGTCTGCAATAAATGTTGTACCTTCTGCCTCGAAATGCGTGTTAGTTTTCAACCTCGAAATGCATGCCCTAGCTTTGCAAAAATGGCCTCTTTCTCAAACTCAAATTTCTGCTCTCTTTCTCTCTCAAAATGTTTCATCTACCCAAGAATGGGTGCGCCCTCCTACCCTAGTCGACCTCATGAGGGAATCTCAAGAGTCATCTCATCTAACGGTTGAGATTAGATGAGATCAAAGGTGGAGATAAAATCACTTTATTCACCCACTTTCCCTAAGTCTCAAAAAGTCACCTTTTAATTTGTTTCTCACAAATTAAATGACTAGGGTCGACATTAGGCACTTTCTTACCCCTTAGGCACCTAGGTGATGAGAAACACTTGCCTAGGTACATTTTAATTATTTTTAACAACTCATTTGTTCATTGTCAATCAAATCAAGCATGACATATAATTTGTGAATGAATCAAAAGGATTTTATCCATCTTTATCTATTGGCGGCTTCATGCCTTGACCATACCCTATCCAGGTATTAATGACATACATGCCTTCAATCATGAACATATCATTAAGAATATAAAATATGCACTACAAGGAGAACACCTTTTTACGAAGGGTTTTACGGAACCTCCCCGAAAAATTCTTCTCTTAGTTGTTTATAGCAGAGGTTTTTAGTGAAGGTGGGCGACTGGAGATTTTTGTGGAGATTTTTTTTCGGTGTACCTTTATGGTACAAACGCATCGGTGTGCACCTAAAAAATACCGCATCGGGCCTTAAATGTTCAAACACACCATCACTTTTCATAATGAAGGGGAGCAGCCGTAGGCTTTAGCGGAGGTTTTTTTAGCGGTGCACCTTTAAGGTACATACGCATTGGTAAGTTCATGAACAATAGAGAACTGATGCATCCATGTTCCAACATCGCCATACTTTATAATAAAAATTACATGCAACAAATAAATCACACCGATGTCGTTGAACATTACGTATTAGGATGTTCATGAACAATAGAGAATTGACACATCCATGTTTCAGTAGCACCGCCATACTTTATATTAAAATTACATGCATCGAATAAATCGCATTGGTGTCATTGAATGGTACATCCTAATGTGCCTTTCTATCGAAAGGCACACTATGGTAGGGTAAATAAATAAAAAATTACCAAACCAATTTTCATTGTTACAATGCAGCTTGTGCTTCCAAACTCTCAAGTAAGCATCGATGCTCACCTTTATTCCTAAGATGCCCTATTTCCGGTGCTCTGCACCGACTAGGATAGCTCCATTGGTGGATTCCACACATTTCCAAATTTTGGAAATTACCATGAATTTTCATTTCCTCTCAATGGTGCAACCATGCCTCTTCAAGACAGAAGATACTTGGTAAATTATTTATTACATTCCTATTTGCATTTTCACCCAATAAAAATTAGAATTTAGCTTGAAATTCCACATTTTTTTCAATTTTGTTTTTCTTTTTCACGTGGTGCACCTGAAATAATATAGAAATCAATTATTTTTAAGGGGTTATAAACACTGTTGCAAATTAAGAATACTAAATCACTGGTACATATTAATTATACAAAATCATCGGTGCATAAAATGTGCAATAATATATATTGTTTTCAAATTATACGGTGGGCATGTGATAAATACACATCGGTTATTTAAATATAATAATAGAACCAATGCTTTCAAACTTAAATGCAATGGTGTGTTTAATAATACAAGCGCCCTGGGACATTATATTTAGTATACGCACCAAAACATACGAATTATATGTTCACCAAAACGGACATAAAATACAAGCGCACCGGAGTTGCATATGTAAGCACCGGGGCAGTAATGTAATGGTGAACCGACACATTTTCGTCTTAGGTACGCACTAGGGCATTTTCATGTAATGGTTCCCAGTGTGGTTTTTTTTTATGTCCACACCGGGAATTTATGTAATGGCTCATCAATGTTTTTTTGGTTTTATGTACATTCAGGGGC
>ML805290.1:354158-366267 GCA_009831015.1 Picea engelmannii
ATATACCTAAAGTATATTACATTTCTTATCATGTAATTATAAGGTATAGATAAATTATTATGTAAATATGTGTTATAATGCAAATGATAAGTCATGACCTTTGCTAAGGACATGACTTATCATCCCTACATGTATCTATATACATCTTTGTATCTCATATGATGCCAGTTATGCAAATGGATAATACATAAATATTATTGATTCCTTGTGAATATATGGATTCACCCATATTATTATGGAATCTAATGTGAAGTAACCTGTAGGTTGGCTTCAAGTGGTATCGCCTCATGTCCTCAACTTTATCTAATCAATAGCAGTTACAAAAGATTGTTCATTCTATCAGAAGAGTTTTGCATTCCCTATGCTTTGAGGAAAAATCATTTTTAAGGGGGGGAGACTTGTAATATACCTGAAGTACATTACATTTCTTATCATGTAATAATAAGATATAGGTAAATTATTATGTAAATAGGAATTATAATGTAAATTCTAAGTTTGTAATTATGATAAGTCACGACTCTGGGTTGTCCATATGAATGGTGATGTGAAGCCAACCTCTTGGTTACTTCACATTAGCTTCCATAATAATAGGGACAAATTCATATATTCATTAGGAATCAATAATATTTATTTTATTATCCATTTACATAATTGACATCATATGAGATACAAATACGTGCATATAAATACACATAGGAATGATAAGTCATGACCTTTTCCAAAGACATGGCTTATCATCCCTATGTGTATTTGTTATCGCACAATTTGTAGTTAGGATAAAAGATAGATGTAAAGAGGCAAATTGGCATAATTGAACCAATCCTACCCAATGTAACCTCGATAGGAAGGTTCTTTCTGTTGAGGGAGGTAAGGCCCAGGGGAGACGTCCCCGGTGACCTAGGGGTTTGAGAAGGCAAAGGATTATAAGATAAAGGGTAAATTCCCCCCCTCACAAGTCACCACCGAGCAGATAGTCCGGCTAATAGCCAATAAAGAGAAGTATAACCCCAAAATAGAGATGCACCTGCCTAAGACAAAGCAACAAGAAATAGATATATGCAAGCTTACTCGCTTGGTTAGTACTTCATGTAATCAATGATCATCTGATAAATAAGCAATTGAACAATAAATATTGACAAAGTCAATGTTTATAAAATAGCAATGATGCACATTGTCACTTCTTCAATAAATGTTAAAGGAACGTGGCATTCAATTGTAACAATTAACACTTCATTTGAACAATGCCTTAAATAAACATTCAATTGCTCATAAGAGAAACGATAGCTGCACAATGAGTTTAATAGCCAAAAGGATGACGACAACAAATTATTTAGTAGGGTTAGTCTTAGTCTACGGTTAGAGTAGTTAGGTTTTTTTTCAAAGTATTAAAGGTTGTTTTGATCATAGTACTCACAAGCTAGGTCTTAGATTAGTGTGTTCCTAGGGTAAATGGAGTCAAAATGAGGACGCAGAAGTTGAAGGATTCAAAAGATGATAATAAGAAAAAGGACGGGAGGATCAAGCCTTGAAGTGTTTCTATGGCAAGGCCTCAAGGACAAAACCCTAGGGGAGAGAGGCTCACTTTAGTGTAGGGAAACTAGGCCTCGGTGCTCTCGACCTCGGTGCTCTCTCCTCCTTCCTTAGCTCAATGGAAAAAATGGCTAGCTCAATGGTTGCATAAGACTAAGACAAGAGGTTTTGCAGGAAACATGTTGCTATGGCAAGGGTTTACTAGCAAACCCTAGGGAAAATTGGCTCATCAAGGTGTAGGGGAACTAGGCCTTGATGCGTTTTCTGCTTCTTAGATTCATAAAAGTAAAATGGTTATCAAAGGAGAAGACGAAGAAAAGAGTGTTGCTAAGGCAAGGCTCTATCTCTCTTCAATAAATGGCTCAAAATCTTGACGGGGACATGAGACAAGGACCTACAATGTGTGCTTGTCACCTAGGGTTTATTTCAAAAAATCATAACAATATATGCAAGAAATAACAATACAACCATTAAATTAAGAAGTTTTGCAGAAATTTACTTACATTTCACCAAGAAATAACATAACAAACCCTAGTTGTAACACCTTCCATCAAGAAATGCCAAAAATGCCAATAGAAATCCAAAAATGCCTTCCTTCAACAAGTGTGCCTCGCAATTTCAGCCAAGAACACCAAGTGTAGCACAAATTTCAGACCTCACTAATGAGTGAGTGAGAGATGATGATAAAATGAGAGTAAAAATCCTCAATTTATACAGTACCATGACCTAATTTCATTTTTAGGTCATAAAAAAGGTCGACAGGGCCAAAATACTAAAAATCATACTGTTTTACATTAAATGCTTAAAAACAAACCCTAATCAAGCTAAAGAGAGACGTCATGCCCCTTTTAGGGTGATGTTATCTCCTTCTAGGGAAAATGCAACATCCTGGAGCAAAATGTTAGCCCTCCTTGGGCTTCTCCAACTTGCCATACGTGCCAACACTACCAAATATGCCTCCCAAGACATCCACAAGATTGGATGACGTCATGGTCATCATGGGTGACGTCCTGGGCCTTCCAGGGCCAACGTTCCAATGGAGGGGGCACAACCCCCCTGGGTCAAGCTCTGTCAGGGTGCCTCTGGTGGAACGTCCTCCTCTTCTCTGGTGCAAAGCCTCTGGTCCATCCCTGTCTTGTCTCTTCCCCCTGATGGGGTCTCAACATCCATTTGGTGGGCTCTTTAGCCCCATGGAGATCCAAACTGATCATCTCCCCATGTGTACCGGTCCAACATGGTACCTGTCCATCAGGCATGATCCTGTACATCAATAGCTACGCCCTCCATGGGCTCATAAGTCACAGGGATCATAGCAATGTCAATCACATCTCATCATTGATATTATCAAACATGTGCATAAAATCCATAATACCTCAATTAAAAGCTCAAAGACATTACACAAGCCTGCAATACAAGTTTGGAGAAAATGACAGGGCATCCTATTGGGCTAGTGTCCACTGGAAGAGGAAAGTTTCTGGAAGGGACCTCATCTGAGCCATGTAAGTGGGTGATGTGGACAAGGGATGTCCAAGCAAGTGGGTGCAGTGAGAGCAGAGGATGAAAAGCTTTACCTGTGGGTGCCTTTGTAGAAGGTGAGTTGCACCTGTCCTCGATGCAAATATTTCCAAGCCCATCCATGCCTTTTATTCTTTATTCTTTTATTTTTATTGTTTTTTTCTTCAAGAGGCTAATCAGGGGACACTTCCCTAGCATGGTGACCAGTGGTAACAACGTTACCCACAAGTACTTTCACATAAATGAGAAGGATGGTTCATGATGAGACCCCCTTTCCCTTGGCCATGCAACTAAGAGTCACTACCCTGGCGTGGTAACCAACTGGTGGTAATGTCATACTACTAGGTACCCATGGACCTAATAGGCTGGCTCATGATGAGACCCTCTATCCTCTGACTAGGTCTTGTTTTATTCTTTTTATGGGTCCCTCTTGTTTCTTGCTAAGAAGCCTTTTATTGCTTTCTCGGGGATCTATGGGTGAAGCATCTCGAGGTTTTATTCTTAGGGTTTTATCTTTTTCCATCTTTCTTTTACCTTCTATTCCTTTAGCCCCTTCTTCTCATGAGATAAGGTGCAATCCTGAAAATAGGTCAACCCAGTGCTCGAACAAGTGTAATGGGATAGGTGAGCAGGAAGCAATATGAAAAAGTGGTGTTGTGATGGGAGCGGATGATGGCTTTTCATAAATCCCCCAAGTGGAAAACCAAAACCTACGCACACAGGCTTACTAGGGCATCTTGTCAATCCCTCCAAACATGGTCAAGTGGGAAAATATAAAATCCAAGCATTTGTTAGAAACAAAAGGAATTAAATGCACATATTCAAGGATTTTGATGATCAAAGTGACACATACCATGATACCCGGACTCATTACCTCATGGAGCAAGAAACATTTCTGACACAAGACCAAGCCGATAGTGATGGATGTTGTTGCTGCTGACAAGATAAAGGCGCTGAAAGGAAGAAAAGGTGGGCCCTCCAGGGCTATGCTAAAGTCAATCCGACTCTCGGTACTCCATGTCTAGGACCTGTGGACCTCGAGACATGATCTCCTAGTTATCCCTAAAAGTGGGGAATAACATCTGGCTCCAACTCAGGGACATGTGCTCACCGTAGAGCACATGAGAACCTCAGCATCTCCGGCATAGCCTGTTTACCTGCTCGATCTCAATAGCAATATCAATAACCAATTCGGGTGGTTATACCACCCTAGCATATATATATATATATATATATATATATATATATATATATAAGACTAAAATAAAGCAATCATAAATCTGAATGTAAAGCAAACTAACATGCAATGCAAATGGTATAATACATGAATGCAAAAAATGCCTACTTACCTATACTTGCCTATGAAGTTAGGTCCCCCCACCTTTGTGGGGTTTGAGGAGGTGCCCATTGATCAATAATGGGCGCCTTCTTCCTTCCAAAGTGGACAAGTAGTAAGAGTCGTCAACTGATTCTCTTCCGACTTTGAAAGGTCTGAGCCATGATTGAGTGCTTCCTTTGATATTGGTTGGCTCTCCTTTTTGGGTATCCCACATACACACTACGACCCCTTCTTTTTACTTCTTGATCTTGTATTTGGTTGTCCCTTGAACGACCCTGTTGTATTGTGCAAAGGGAGGGGGGTGGGATTCTGCTGTAAATACTTCTTGCTGGGATGAATGAATCTGTACATCATCTTCTGCCTATTTTAGTATTTTCACAGTCCCAACTTCCTTGTTTTTGAACTTGTCTAGGAGTTGTTGGTATTCCTCTTTATTAGGCCATTGAATCTGATCAAAGTCTTCCTCTGTTGCAAAAGGAATATCATTCGGATAATACTTATGAAGAGTTTGTATGATTTCATCATGTGCTTTGTCATCTTTGATGGAATCACTAGGCTCTTACACATGAGTCGTAGTATCAGGTACATTAGGGAGACGACCAATAGTTCCATATTTCAAGGGTATATTCACATAAGTGATGTCCATCTCAAGAGTACCTCCCAACTTTGAGGAAAACTTCCTAGACAATAACATCCCCCACACATCTGGGACGTTTATGACCACTATGTCCATGTGAATGAATTTCTCGGGGTATTCCTTAAGGCAAACTTTGACATTCTCAATCACCCCATGTGTGGGTATGGATTTAGATTCAAAGCCACACACACTCATGTAAGTTCATGTGACTTTCAAACCTAATTGTTGCATGACCTTGAGGAACATCATATTAGCACCGGCCCCTGAATCTAGCATGTAGTTGTTGAGGCTCTTGTTATTCATTATCAAGGTCATGAAGAAGGGAGGATGTTCATCATATTGGACCCTAAAGTGATCAACTTGCAACATGATAGGAGGGTCCATGGGTCCATCTGATCCTTGGAAAAAGTTGTCAAATCGTTCTTTGACAGATAGCACCTTAATGACTTCTTTCAGGGGGATGGTTACATGCATCTTAGATAGTTCCCCTTCAAAGTCAAAGTTCAAGTTAACCCTTTCAATTTTGGACATCTTAGGAAGAAGTACATCCAAAGGTGGGGGTTTCGTTTGGTCAGTGGTAGATTGGTTCAGTTTCTTTCTTATATACACCTTGAACTCTTGTTTCTTCAATTTTTCTTTTGATTCTTGATCTAGGTTGTTTATTACCGCCATTCTAGCCAACCTGGTTGCTTCCTTCATGCCCTTCTAATGCTTTTCAGCAGTGATATTTATTTGAGGGCCTTCCATGATGTGGCCTATATTGTTTAATTGTTGATGGCCATCATTGTTGTAAGTACATTCATGCTCCCAATGCGCCTCATTGCATTCCAAGCACCAAGGGTTTTCATCCACAACATTTGTAGGGGCTAAGGTGTTTCGAACTTCTTGATCGTTCTTTGGTTTATAGAATTGGTTCCCCTTTTGAAATTGACCATTGTATGGGACCCTAGGTGCTTGGCTCTGGGATCTCTCCAAGTTGACAATTCTACTCATCATTAGTTCTTGATTTTTTAAGATACCATCCATGGAAACTTGTAATTTTTCCATACTGACGCAAAGGTCTGAAGTAGGTTCGGTATTGTGTACTATCTTAGGTTTAGTTTCCATTTTCCCCCTTGGATTTGCGAAAGGCTCAATCTTGGATGAATGGAAGTTTCCCTCAATATTAGTAGCCAACTCTTGAGCTTCTTGGATTGATTGGGGGTTTTTTCCCCTAAGAAGATACCCTAGTTGGCCAGTAAAAGACTTGGTGTAAATGTGGACAAGATAATCACTGTTTGGATGATGGCTTGCAGGGATATTTTGTAACAAAGTTTCAAACCTAGTATGGAATTCTCGAATAGATTCATTCTCATGTTTCCAAAGGGAGTTCAACCTGGTAAGAAGCATGCTGGGGTCTTCTTTGATATTCCATCTCTTGAGAAAAGATTCTTCTAGTTTGTCCATGGTTTTAATACCACCATCGGGAAGGCTTAGGTACCAACGCCTTGAAGCAACAAGGAGTGTAGTGGAGAACAAATTCATGACTAAGTCTTCAGCATCATCACTAAAGGGATGAAGCTGAAAAAACGCCCAAAAATTGCTCATGTACTCTTCGGCATTGATTGCATCAGTACCGATAAATTTAGGAAACCTCTTTTCATACTTGGGTGGAATTTTGCTAGGGTAGCCTGGTATGGCTGACATGTCTAGTGGTCTGAAAAGAGTAGATGACCATTATCTTTGGTTGTTAGCTGGGTTCGTTGTATTGGTATGAGAGCTAGACATGTTTTTCAAAGGAAGACTCCCTCCAAAAAGTGATTTTACAATAGGAGAGTTTCAGGGAGGCTTTCTTCTGAAGGATAGAGGAGGATTATGGTACCTCCTTGTAGTCTGTGGAGTCGCCAGATAATTTGCTTGAAACTATCAAAAGATAAGGGAAATACACCCTAGTGGAGTCGCCAGGTAAGTTTGTAATATAAAGACTCTAAAGGAAAAGCTTACTGAAAATTGTCGTCTTTGAGGAAGGTTTGACTCAATGTTCCTCGACAACGGCGCCAAAATGTTATCGCACAGTTTGTAGTTAGGATAAAATATAGATGTAAAAAGGCGAACTGGCATAACTAAACCAATCCTACCCAATGTCACCTCGATAGGAGGGTTCTTTCTATTTAGGGAGGTAAGGCCCAGGGGAGAAGTCCCCGGTGACCTGGGGTTTTGAGAAGGCAAAGGATTATAAGATAAAAGGTAAATTTCCCCCCTCACAAGTCACCATCGAGTAGATAGTCCAGCTAACAACCAATAAAGAGAAGTATAACCCAAAAATAGAGATGCACCTGCCCGAGACAAAGCAACAAGAAATAGATATATGCAAGATTACTTGCTTGGTTAGTACTTCATATAATCAATGATCATCTGATATATAAGCAATTGAACAATAAATATTGGCGAAGTCAATGTTTATAAAATAGCAATGATGCGCAATGTCACTTCTTCAATAAATGTTAAAGGAATGTGGCATTCAATTGTAACAATTAACACTTCATTTGAACAATGCCTTAAATAAACATTCAATTGCTCATAAGAGAAACGATAGCTGCACAATGAGCTTAATAGCCAAAAGGATGATGACAACAAATTAGTTAGTAGGGTTAGTCTTAGGCTAGGGTTAGAGTAGTTAGGGTTTTTTTCAAAGTATTAAAGGTTGTTTTGATCATAGTACTCACAATATAGGTCTTAGATCAGTGCGTTCCTAGGGTAAATGGAGTCAAAAGGAGGACACAGAAGCTGAAGGATTCAAAAGATGATAATAATACTAAGGACGAGAGGGTCAAGCCTTGAAGTGTTACTATGGCAAGGCCTCAAGGACAAAACCCTAGGGGAGAGAGGCTCACTTTGGTGTAGGGGAACTAGGCCTCGGTGCTCTCTCCTCCTTCCTTAGCTCAATGGAAAAAATGGCTAGCTCAATGGTTGCATAAGGCTAAGACAAGAGGTTTTACAGGTAACGTGTTGCTATGGAAAGGCTTTACCAGCAAACCCTAAGGAAAATAGTCCCATTAAGGTGTCGGGGAACTAGGCCTTGATTCGTTTTCTCCTTCTTAGATTCAGAAAAGTAAAACGGTTAGCAAAGTAGAAGAGGAAGAAAAGAGTGTTGCTAAGGCAAGGCTCTATCTCTCTTCAATAAATGGCCCAAAATATTGATGGGGACATGAGACAAGGACCTACAATGTGTGCTTGTCACCTAGGGTTTCTTTCAGCAAATCATAACAATATATGCAATAAATAACAATACAACCATTCAATTAAGAAGTTTTGTAGAAATTTACTTACATTTCACCAAGAAATAACATAGCAAACCCTAATTGTAACACCTTCCATCAAGAAATACCAAAAATGCCAATAGAAATCCAAAAATGCCTTCCTTCAACAAGTGTGCCTCACAATTTCAGCCAAGAACACCAAGTGTAGCGGAAATTTCAGACCTCACTAATGAGTGAGTGAGAGATGATGATAAAATGAGAGTAAAAACCCTTAATTTATATAGTACCATGACCTAATTTCACTTTTAGGTCATAAAAAAGGCCGACAAGGCCAAAATACTAAAAATCATACTTTTTTACATTAAATGCTTAAAAAAAAACCCTAACCAAGCTAAAGAGATACGTCATGCCCCTTTTAGGGTGACGTTAGCCCCTTCTAGGGAAAATGAAACATCCTGGAGGAAAACGTTAGCACTCCTTGGGCTTCTCTAACCTGCCACACGTGCCTACACTGCCAAATATGCCTCCCAAGACGTCCACAAGGCTAGATGATGTCATGGTCATCATGGGTGACGTCCTGGGCCTTCCAGGGCCAACGTTCCAATGGAGGGGGCACAACCCCTCTGGGTCAAGCTCTGTCAGGGTGCCTCTAGTAGAATGTCCTCCTCTTCTCTGGTGCAAAGCCTCTAGTCCATCCATGTCCTGTCGCTGCCCCCTGATGGGGTCTCAACATCCATATGGTGGGCTCTTCAGCCCCATGGAGGTCCGAACTGATCATCTCCCCATGTGTACTAGTCCAACATGGTACCTGTCCGTCGGGCGTGATCCTGTACATCAACAACTACGCCCTCCATGGGCTCATAAGTCACAAGGATCATAGCAATGTCAATCACATCTCATCATCAATATTATCAAACATGTGCATAAAATCCCTAATACCTCAGTTAAAATCTCAAAGACATTACACAAGCCTACAATACAAGTTTGGAGAAAATGACAGGGCGTCCTATTGGGCTAGTGTCCACTGGAAGAGGAAAGTTTCTAGAAGGGACCTCATCTAAGCCATGTAAGTGGGTGATGTGGACAAGGGATGTCCAAGCAAGTGGGTGCAGTGAGAGCATAGGATGAAAAGATTTACCTGTGGGTGCCTTTGTAGAAGGCGAGTTGCACCTGTCCTCGATGAAAAAATTTCCAAGCCCATCCATGCCTTTTATTCTTTATTCTTTTATTTTTTATTGTTTTTTTCTTTAAGAGGCTAATCAGGGGACATTTCCCTGGCTTGGTGACCAGTGGTGACAGCATTACCCACAAGTACTTTCGCAGAAATGAGAATGTTGGTTCGTGATGAGACCCCCTTTCCCTTGGTCATGTAACCAAGAGTCACTACCCTGTCGTGGTAACCAGCTGGTGGTAATTTCATACTGCTAGGTACCCATGGACCTAACAGGTTGGCTCGTGATGAGACCCCCTATCCTCTAACTAGGTCTTGTTTTATTATTTTTACGAGTCCCTCTTGTTTCTTGCTGAGAAGCCTTTTATTTCTTTCTCGGGGATCCCTGGGCGAAGCATCTCAAGGTTTTATTCTTAGGCTTTTATCTTTTGCCAACTTGCTTTTACATTTTCGGCCTTTAGCCCCTTCTTCCCACGAGATAAGGTGCAATCCTTAAAATAGGTCAACCCAGTGCCCGAACAAGTGTAATGGGATAGGTGAGAGAGAAGCAAGATGAAAAAGTGGTGTTGTGACGGGAGCGGACGATGGCTTTTCAAAAATCCCCCCACTGGCAAACCAAAACCTACGGACACAGGCTTGCTAGGGCATCCTGTCAATCCCTCCAGACATGGTCAAGTGGGAAAATATAAGATCCAATCATTTGTTAGAAACAAAAGGAATTAAATGCACATATTCAAGAGTTTTGATGATCAAGGTGACACATACCATGATACCCAGACTCATTACCTCATGGAGCAAGAACCATCTCTGACACAAGACCAAGCCAATGGTGATGGATGTTGCTGCTGCTGACAAGATAGAGGCGTTGAAAGGAAGAAAAGGTGGGCCCTCTAGGGCCATGTTAAAGTCGATCCGGCTCTCAGTACTCCATGTCTAGGACCTGTGGGCCTCGAGACATGATCTCCTAGTTATCGCTAAAAGTGGGGGATAACAATATTTATATACACTTCTTTGTATCTCATATGAAGTCAATTATGTAAATGGATAATGAATAAATATTATTGATTCCTCATGAATATATGAATTTGTCCCTATTATTATGGAATCTAATGTGAAGTAACCAATAGGTTGGCTTCCCATCACCATTCATATGGACACCCCCAGAGTCTCATGTTTACCAAGGAATTTCTCTCTTCATTGGCTTATCACAACAAGGAAAATTTTCCTCCATGTGCCATATCGTGCCCTCTCAAATTTTCTCATCACATCAAATAAAAAATTCTCTGAAGTGCCATTTCACACCCAAAAGAGGGTTCTCATGCGACATATCCCACTTGAGAACTTTTTCTCCTTTGCGATAGTGATGCAGGGATTTCCCAAGGGTCATAACTTTTGACTCGATTATTTGTTTGGGATGAAATTTTACAGGGAGTTGTGTCTCAAAGATTTCACTGAAGTGTTGTTTGATCCTTCAAATCAAACATCATTTCGACACTTTTTCGAGGCCAAATTCCTTCATATAAGGCCTCAAATTGGGGTTTTAGAGTTTTTACGAGAATTTTTAAATTTTTAATTATCAGTTGTCTCTTAGTTTATGAACTTATTCAGAAAATAAAGTTGACAAATAGTGTCGTTCTAGTTAGCTCTTATTTATTGGTCAATTTTAGAGTCATGCAAGAATTTCCTAAAATTAGTTGTTTTTTTAAAATTAGTTTTTTTCAAAAATCTCAGATAGTAGTTATAAGGGGTTGAACTTCCATTCTAATAGTTAGGATGGAGAAGGAATAAAAGAGAGTTATTTTCCATTCTCATGTGTTTGCATGGTTTTTAGATCTTGTGAATGAATCCAAGTTTATTGGTTACATCATCTGGTACCAGAGAAAGAAGATGGTTGGGAGAGGAAGAGGAAGAGTAGGGTATCTTACTCAGATGCACAGAGATATACAAAACCTCCAAAGGAAAGTAGAAGATCTTACAAACGTGTTGGCTAGTCAAAGAATAATACAAAGAGAAGTGTCTGATGAGGGGACAGTCTGAGGAGATGCAGATCAACATACATAACATGAAGAAGAACATGAAGAACACGAAGAAGAACAATTAGAGCACATGAATTTTGAAGAAAGGATGATCAAGGATCTAGAAGGGAGAAATGATAGGATCAAAATAGAAGTTTTAGAATATGTAGGGAATCTTAAACCATAGTAGTTAATAGATTGGCTGAACACCATGGATTTTTTTTTTGAATGGCATCCTATGCCAAAGGAAAAGAAGGTGAAATTTGCATGCACCAAGTTGAAGGGTCACGCCATGATCCAGTGGGATCATGTGCAGAAAGACAGAGAAAAAAAATGAAAAGAAAAAAATTGCAAGAATTTTTTTTCCTATAGACTATGCCCAAACCCTTTTTTGTGGATTTCATACCTTGAAGAAAAACATGCCCACCGTGGAGGAACTCACAAATGAGTTTTATCATTTGTCTATTCATGCGGATCACCGGGAAATTGATGAGCAACTGGCTACAAGGTATGTGAATTGTTCAAAATTTTCTATTCAAGATGAACTAAGCATGCATAGGGTTTGCAATGTGGAAGAGGCATACCAATTAGCCTTAAAGGTTGAGGAAAAGAAAAACCAACAATTTTCTCAAAGGAATAGAGGAGCAAGGAGGGGTACATCGT
>ML805290.1:376057-388219 GCA_009831015.1 Picea engelmannii
TGAACATAATATTGTGTCAATCTGTGACAAAAGTGAACAAGGACAAATACTAAGTTGTGTGTAAAAAAAATTTGTATCTTTGGTTTGTTATGGTAATGGTGTTTCAATTATATTTTGAATTTATATGTATATCAATTTTTTTTTAAATTTTTTCGTTTATGGAAGAGCATTTCGAGATATCAACATGATTATTTAGTTTGAAAAGCTTTTATGGACGTGTTTGCTCAAGGCTGGAGATTTTATTGAACTATGTTTGAAGCCTTTTTTTTTTTAATCTATCAGAAAATTCTTAATGGATATCAGCCGCCACCTTTCCATCCAAAATTCTTAATGGATATCAGCCGCAATAATTTTCAAGCCTTGTCTAAGCCGCCACCTTTCCATTTCATGCTACATCCACAAACTGGCGGCGTTGTCTAAGCCGCCGACGCGTTGTCTAAGCCGCCGACAAAACAAAGTTTAAAATATGAGAAGGATGTAGAGACAGAACGAAATACAATCCCTTAAAATAAAATGATTAGTTTATCATATTAAGGGCAATACGACGAAATGGAAATATTTGATTAATTAATTTATTAATAGGCACTGCTACATATAATATTTAAAATGATTTTCATAACACATAACTTTAGTTTGAAAAGTTAGTCCCTGGTTTTTGTCAAGAAATTACTTTGAGTGCCGGAAATCAAAATCATGGTCTCCTAGGAGTACGGTTCTGCCCTTTGCAAAAAGGCTCTTATAAACAAATTTACGGGGTAGTGGTCGAATCACAAGGCTTTTGAACTTTCCTTGAAAGTACATTATCTTCCTTTAATGCAGGGATTCATAAGCTTTTTCCGGATATATAGCTTTGTTGTTCTAGCCAAGAGGAGGACATAGACTTAATATTCTGCAGCAATCCTTATTTTATGGGCCTTGAAGGGATTTATTTGACTTGGCACAAGAAAAATTTCAAGAACATGACATCATGATTATCTTGGAAACTATAAGTTTGGAAAACTAGTACTTAATAGATTAATTAGTCTTGGTCAAACCCACCAAGCTAAGTCAAAGTCTGATCAATCAAGGCATTTTATAATGGAGATTTCAAGTTTTTAAATAGGTTTTATTACATGCAATTTATGTGCTCTAAAACTATGGACTTACCAAAACCACGTGTCGAGTCACCACTAACCATCATTGTAAGTTTAACCTAATAGAAGTAGTAGTCTAAAGGTTCTACATTTTGTTTTTTTTCTAGGGATGTTATTCGTTTAATCTTACCAGAAATTCAGCCAGAAATTGTTGGATCTGCATATATTTGAGTGGTTAAGTCTTTAGAATCTTAATGCACCATAGGATTTTAGGAAATTGAATCCATTTATGCATTCATAAATAAAATTGTGATTTCGCCCATATTTATATCACCGATTCCAGTTAAAAATGACAAAAATGTAGAACGTTTAGTCAAAACCATAAATCAAAGGCATGCCAATATTCTTATGCTACTAGATAGGCCTTAAGAATCTGCTCCCAGTCCCCTAAATCTAAATAAGTTGATGTTATATTTAAGAATTTGATTATAAGTAGCTTCCATTCAAATGTAATATATACCCTAAATATAGTGAAGATATTGTAATAAAGGACTAGTGATTCCATTCTCCTCCAGACAACCAATGCAAACAATAAATAAAAGGAAGCAAAGAAACTTGTAAAACCAACACTATTGTGAATAAGGCATGTAGTCTACATACTAGTTTATATTCTCATAAAATTCCCTTGAAATTTCTTGAAAAATAGAAAAAAAAATATTTCGTACTAAATTGTTTTAAAATATTTTTCTTTATTCAAATGATCATTTTTATGTATTTTCTAGTTCATGGTTTTTGATTAATTTTATTATCGTTATAACACATATGATATGTGTTATGATATAACACATATCATATGTGTTATGATATAACACATATGCATCCACTTACACATAGACACAATGTTGTGTCCAAACCAAATATATTTGATATATTTGTATGAACATTGCTCCTACAATGACTAGCATGTGGTCACTCATGTATATATCATTATGTTTTAATAAAAAGCGATAAGATTTGAGTATCTATTTTTAATTTAATTTTTTTGTGCAAGGAGTGTGTTGTTTGCAAAGGTATTGCTAGACTAGACATGCAGACATAATATAATTGTCTCTCTTGTGTAGTTTCTAACATAAATGAACTAAGAGTGCCTCATGATATTGTCAATGTCACTTCTATGTTTGGTTGACATAATATAATTGTCTCTCTTGTGTAGTTTCTAACATAAATGAACTAAGAGTGCCTAATGATATTGTCAATGTCACTTCTATGTTTGGTTTATTGTTGGAGTATGTGGGCAATTATTCCAAGGAATTTTAGGTTTGTAAATCTCCATGGATTAACTCATAAAAAGTGTTAAAGTCATTGATTTAAGTAGAGGATCATTCATTTGAAGGATTATTGGTTTAGACAAGTTAGTTTAATGTATTAGTAGTTTTGGATCATCGTTATAGTTGTTTACTTTTGAAACAAATCAACCAATTCTATAAACAAGTCTAGTTTTAAAGAATTGATTGAATGGGGTTGTCAACTTATGAGTATATTTCATATAAATGTATGGGACTACTTAGAGCTACCAATTTCACCCATAGAGTGTATTATTCTCATTGTTTGAGTCCAACTTCATTCCTTCCATATATAATAAAAATATGAATATTACTCATTCTCAATCATTGAAAAGTAGAGTTGTTCTTCTAGTTAGTAATCAACTGATCTTCAACAACTTCAATTGTAAAAAAATTGTTTCAACAATATTTGTATTGATTGTCTTAATTTTTGGAATGATAGTTTTATTTTTTAAAACCGTGTTTTAACTTTTAGATCCAATCTTGCAATTGCTTCTTTTTTATTATCTTCTTCTGGAAATATGTAGAACAAACACTTTTACATGTTTGTCTTCAACATCTAGCAAGGTGAAAAAGTCCTCAACCTTTCTTTTTCTGTGTACATTCATCTTATCTACTAAGGAAAGGATTGCCAATATGTGGTTGTTTTGGGTATTATTGATTCACATGATCATTTCGGTTATTTTAGAGGAGAATCCAAATTTTGTAATTTTGGGTCAAAAATCAATTATCACCATTTTGGGGGGCTCTTTCTCAATCTTTTTTAGGTCCAAAACCCTTTAAACAAAAATTTTACCCTCTTCACATTGTTTTCCTCATTTCAAAATTTATAATGAGACATTGAGCACTCAATTTATGAGTTTAGAGCAAGGAGTTACGACCCTAACAAGTTGATCTTTGCATGTCCACTTGATGCATTTGATTCTTGATCGGATTCTATCTCATAATATTTTCATATTCTAGTTTCTTTTCATTTCAATTATACACAGTGGTAACTAAAGGCATTAACATTGTGTAATAGGGTTGGCGAATGAATGCAAGTGGTTGCACTTCTCTTCTCAAAGATTGTTACTTATATACACAATCATTTTATAAATTAAGTTTGAGAGATTAATATTTTTGTGTTCCATTTCTACTATTTACTTTCACTTCATTCCTTTGTTATACACATTAAGTTTGTGTGTCTTCATTGGATTCCTCCCAAAATATAGATTAATTATATTTCTTAGATTACACAAATCACAATCCATGGTTTTTACAATAGTACCTTTCAAAATCCAGTGATGGTTGTAGAGGATATTTTTTGTACTTAGGATTCAACCACCTAACAAAAGAAGAGAAATAAGTAGAAGCAATGGAAACATCAATGTGGAGTCCATCCCAATACCATTGTTGTTGTTTCATTATGAATAATTTTTTCTTTTGATTGATCTAAAGGGAGCTACAAACTTCAATGTTGTATTATTGTGGTATAAACCCACTTTAACACGGGGAAGATAGATTTGAACCTTGCAATTGTCCCATCATTGGAAATTACTTAATACACCATAGGGAATCCCCATACAAATGTTCGTATATTGCATGATAATGAAAAAATAGTTTTTTACTTTTCTATATTGTGTAGTAATCAATCAATCATTTGTCAAATTTGCAATTACTAAAAAAATGGATTTTTTTATATATAAATAACATTATTTGTCTCTTAGTCAACATCTCGGTGGAAAGCCATCTCACCCATTCTTGGAGAGGAGCAATGGAAGGGGAAGCAGGTTAGGGTTTTGAGTAGGGAAAGAAGTTTTCTGTTCAGAGTTTAGTTAGGGTACATGTGCGGTGGTGAAAAGTTATGCAAAAGGTCAGAAGGGACAGAGATGGCATCCCAGGAAGAGAAGATGGAAACAAATTTAGTGCAAGTGGTGAATCAAGACAAATCATTCAAATATGTGGTGTCAAGGGAATGCAACCAGACCCTTGTGGCCAACGAAATGGGGGGCATAGGTAAGGAGAGGTCGAGAGGGACTAGTTTGGCCAACCTTGAAACTAAGGAGAAGAGATCAAGCTTGGAACTCTGAAACAACTGTCTCAAGAAGACATATTTGAACCCTTTCTATGAGGTCACCTCCAACATAATCGAGGGGTACATTCAATTTATGAGTGACCACACTGTGATTAGAAAGTTCATGGGGATCTGGCCGACAGAGAAAGCCTCGATGGGATGGGTTCATACCCGTTGGAAAGTCGAGGGGGAGATGGATCTAAAGTTGGGTTCAAAGGGATTCTTCGCAGTAATTTTCTCATGCTCAGAGGATAGGGATCAGATTTTTGAAGGAGGGTTGTATTTATTTAACTTGACTGACCTACATCTCAGGTATTAGATATAGAGATTTTCTCCTGAGAAGGAGGATTTTATGGATGCCCCATTCTGGATCTTAATGTACTCTTTACCACAAGAGCTTTGGGATAAAGATATATTTTGAGGGTCTAGGAAAGATCCTAGGATCTTTCATCAAGGTATCAGAATTCACAAAATCAAGAAGATACACATCCTATGCATGCATCTGTGTCTACATGAATGTGGCATGGGCTCTTCCAGACTCCATAATGATATCCTTCCAGGATGAAGAATGGGAATAGACACTAGACTATGAGCATATAGCTTTCAAATGTTGGAAGTTCCACAAACGCAGGCATCTGTTTAGAGACTTCCCACTAAATGTGGATAGAGTAGCGAACAATCCCAAGGGCTAAGAAGATGCAGAAGGTTTCACAAAGGTCCCAAGTACAAGGAAGACGAGGATGATGATTCCATCAAATACCCAAGTAACAGTGAAAAACACCAACAACTTCTAGGCCCTAGAAATGGAAGTCGAGGAGATAAGGAAGAAAATAGCACAAACTGGGGAGGAAAAAACAAATATACCCTCGATCCCTATAGAAGTAGAAAATATAAAACACTAGAGAAAAGAGAAGGAGGGAGATAGTAACTAGGGAGCAGGACCAGAATTGGAAATGCAAGAGGGAGTAGGAATGGACGACTCGCGGGAAGATACGGAAAAAGAATTGGGAGATTTGGATATGGAACAGGATGAGAAAGATATCGACATGAAGGCCTTGATTAAATAACATGGTGAACAAAAGATAAACAACTTACTAGAAGGTCAGTTGCAGAAACTACAAAGAGAGCTCACTAAAGGAAATAATCAAATAGGATCTGAAGGGGAAAATGCCTTCTCATCAAGAAACTTGGGAATCAACACAAGCTCTCGGAAGCCCCAAAAAATACCATGGGCAGAGGAAAAAAAGTGAGGTCGAAAACCCCACAAAAAAAAACTAGAAGAAATGGGGGATCTTCTGGTAGACTCATGGAAAATGATAAGACTACCATAGAAGTATTTTTCTCCCCAACCAAAGGTATAATATGAAAATTATCTCTTGGAATGTTAGAGGTATCAATGTCTCATAAAAAAAAAGAATGTTGTGGAAAATAATTATTCAGGAAACGCCTAACATCTTGATGCTTTAAGAAACAAAATGTGATAGGACCACAATGAACCAATTAGCCCAGAAGATATGGAGGGGCTGTGAAATTGAAGTGGTGGAATTGGAAGGTGCCTTTGGGGGTTTAGTTATTCTTTGGGATCCTGATTTTTTAACTATGGACATCCACTGAGCTCGGAGTATCTTCTCACAAGGAAACACCATCTGAGTGGGTCTCTATAACAAGGATATCTCTCCAATGCATATGGCCCTCTTACATCGTCTTTGAAACGAGGTTTCCTGGATTCCATCAACCTATTGGTTATGAAACTCAATGACCAATCATGGATTCTAGGGACCTTGTGGCAAACAACAACCCCCTTATTTTCTTCTCACGTTGATTGAAGAATAAGGGTCTTTTTTTGCTTTTAATTTGTTTTCCTTTTGTCTTTGATTGATTCTTTTGACTATGTAAATATTGTGTCATTAATGGTTTGATCGAATTGTTTTTCATTGGATACTTTGATATCATGATAAATGGGATAATTATTGAAAACAATATGAACATCAATTCCTTGTATTCATTATGATTTTGATTATTTATTTCGTTTATTGTTTTGAATTTCATGACTATAAGCATGAAATTCAAAACATGTTTATGAGGAATGTTCATATGTCTTTAAGCAATATTGGAATTTTTCATGACACTTTCTATTCGTATATTTTTTCATTCATCATGAGATCTAGTCATATCTCTTAGTTGCAGTCAATATTATAATCAAGGTGTCTATTTTTAAAGCTTAAGTGCTTAAATCTTCATTTTGTTCTAACATAAATTTGAGCTTTCTATTTTCATATCTCATGATCATGCTTGCTTTTGATAGAGCAAAAACTTTGATCATATCATTAGGACTTAACTTCACAATTTTATTTTCATAATGAGTCAATAATATAAGTACTATTACATAATTCAAAGAAGAGTCATGTCTATGATTTTTTTTGAAACATCAATATAACATTTGTTTTGCAAAATGTTTGTTATGAACCTGTCTATCATGTTGACCATGTTTCAAAATTGTGGTGATAAAATTTTTTGTGTTCATACAAATATGTTATTAAACTAAGTGTCATGTATTCCATCGACCCTTTATCTATTATTATGATCGTGGCACTATTGAATAGAGTTTAATAGTGGTTGAATCATATTCATGACATCTATATTATGGCGATTAAAGAAGCATGTCCTGTATTCTTCCTGTGATTTTCCATGTTTATCCTATAATTAATTCACACATCATTCGAAGAGTCTTTGAGTTCTGAAACAATGTACTAAATCATCTTTTCTCAACTTGAGGTTTGTACATGCTATTATGATCATTCTCTATTATGTATGTCGAGAAGATGAGGGTTTCTTGCCTTTCTCTGTTTTGTTAGCCACTCATGTTATTTTCAAACTTATCCTTTTGCACATTGATAGCTCATGTAGTGTGTATTCAACTTCTAGGGTCCGAAATCTTGGAAGCTTTTGATGGATATTTGGCTCTGTTTGAGAAAATAGGGTGGTGGGAATTCATCATCTCTTTTCGAGGGTACAACATAACAGTTTCTAGAGCTTTCGCTCAGTCCTTTAATGGAAAATTAGCCAGGGTTGGAGATATTGAAATTCTGGTGGATGAGACATTGATAACTGAAGCCACTCGCTTACCAGTTGTGGGAGAAAAATGGTCAAATAATTTCCCAGTAAGGGACATACCATGGGGTGAATTCTTGGTATCAAAGAAAGTGACATATAACCCTAAAGGTATGCATGTCACTCTCCTGAAAAATAAATGGCTTGATTTGACTTCGATTGACCCTTCACATAACCCTACAGTCAAAGCAATAGATCATAAAGGAAATCTGAAGGATCCAGGCAAACAAAATCAATTTAAAAGTAAACAATTGGCACAAAAATTAGCTCAAGCTCACATGAATAGATCTAAAAGAGTCCCCGATTTTCATCTTCCTATTGAAGTTTACAGTCTTAGGATAATCCTGGGTGTCATTCTGAGTTCTATCAATCTGCTTGTAAAAAGACTAAATCTAATGATGACTTTTCAAAACATGTCACTTCCCCTGGTGATTTTCAACACGATAAGGACTCAAATTGACGTCTTAAAAGTTGGTATTGGGAAGAGAAATATGTTGAAATTACTAAGACAATTGAGAGGGGGGGTGAATCAGTTGTTACTATGCTTAACCAATCTTAAGTCTATTAAACCATTTTTAATATTTTCCAAGTGACCATCAATATTATACAGCATATGGACAACATATATAACAAGCATCAATCAAACATAAGATATACACAAAGACATATTTTTCACGAGGAAACCCATAAAGGGAGAAAACCTCTTCTTCTTCGAAATGATAGGCAGTCTTTTAAGTTTTGTACATCATCTATATTTGAGCACCAACTCAAAGTGAGGCTACTACCTCTGTTTTACAAGCTCCAACTTGTTGAGAGCACCAACTCTCTGGTTTCTATAGCACCAACTCCCTGCATTGTCTAGCACCGAATGGATGGAAGCACCTACTTCCACTTATACAAGCACCAACTTGCATACAAAAAAATCTGTGTTTTCCCAAGCACCACCCTGCCACCCTGTTTTCTAGCCACAACTAGATGGAAGTTACAACTCCAAATATTCAAACATCAACTTGAATATCAGAGGATCGCAGTCCTCCCTAGCACCACCCTACCTCCTTGATTATATTTAAATGAATGAATAAACACCAGTACATATATTTCAATTCTTACCACTTCATATATGTTCTGCAATTCTTCTCTACTTCTATTTGTTCTGCAGTTCTTCTCTACTTCAGTCTATTCTGCAATTCTGTTGTTGCTCCTATCTATTCAGCATCTCTGCTCTGCTTCAAACTGTTCTGCAATTCTTCTTTTCCTTTGTCTATTCTGCATCTCTGTGTTTTTTTAGCTCACACTATGCATCCTGTTCTTTTCCTTTATTACTGTTTAATTCATTTTCCAATCTGAATAGCCAACTACACACAGTCATGGAATACACCTTTTATGCACTCCTACCCCTTCAGTTACACCTCGAATATCCAAAGAAAAAATTCCCCAGCAACTGCATCGCCAAATGTCCAAGAACCATGATTCAGTTTTGCTAACTAAATTGTAACTGATCAATTAACTGTGAACTGCAACAGTAGCCCTTCGATCATATTCAAATTCACCTGCACCGTTGGATTATAAGCACTAAGTCTCATGATTATCCCATATGTCTATTGGATGTGACCTTGCGCTAAACAGAAGTTGATTTTTCAATTTCTCATTTCGGCATTCTTATGATGAGCCTTCTCGACACTTTAAGTTGCGATCTCCGAAACCCCGAAAAGGAGCTTAGCTGGACTGGCTCCTTCCCTTCTCGTGACCATCGACGATGACCACTGGCTACATCAACAAGCGCTATGTAACTTCACATATCAGAAATATTGTGATGGTATTTTTCGACTCTCCCAAGTCACAATCTCATAAACGGATCTTAGTTGGGCTAGCTCCTTCCTTCACATGCCCGCGGCAATGACCAAGTGATTATCCATAAAGGGATTTCGCAATTCGTAATTCGTAGATTCTGTCGTGAGTCTTCTTGAATCTCCCACTTTCGGTACCCAAAATGGAGCCTAGATACGCTAGCTCCTTCCCCTCATATGACCGCTGGCGGTAACCACAGCCTACGCCAAAGAGGCATTTCACATTTCATCATTTCAACATTCCTGTGATGAAGTGTCTCGACACTCCAAGTCGTGATCCCCGAAATGGAGCTTAGCTTCGTGCTAGCTCCTTCCTCCATCCTTTAACGATGTGACCTTGTCTATGACCATGGGCTAGTCCTTATCGCGATTTCGCATATCGCGAGTTGGAAGGTTATAGAATTTCCTTCCTTTGACTTTCTAGTCAGTGAGATGCCAATCCCTCGCCATGTGTCCTCTGCATCCAACATTCCACAACATACCTCGATCCAAGGGTTTAGATCAACCCTCAATCTGACGGATCGGATCATTTCAGGATATCGCATTTTAGGAGTTCCCACACCATGCTCCGTTGACTCCTCCAATGTGCAAGTCAACGAAATTCCAATCGCTTTCCACATGTCCTATGACTCCAACGGTCAAGATTGTTATCGCTATTTTGCATATCATGAGTTCGAGGGGTTAGAGAACCTCTTTCCTTTGGATTTCCCAATCTGTGAAACTCTGAAATGACACCTTTTCCACGCTCTGATTGTTCGCCATGTGTCCTTCTTAGATCAATAGTCCTCCTTCTTTCAATACTTTCTAAGCCCGCTTCATCTTGTACTTAAAGATTGTGTTCCATCTTTTATATCCGACGATGGTCAGTCTTCGCACTCAGATCTGATGCCTGAGATCTGTTTTCCTCTTCTGTGCACTCCTCCAATCTTAATTCGGATATGACGGTCATCGAGAATTCTGAATGGGATCCAACGAGCATTGTTGCTCCTCCTCCCGAGCTTACACTTCTGATCTTGCCATTCCATCATTGTCGTTGTGTTGTTGATCATGATATTTTCCATCAATGACAAACATGCATACTCTACCTTTGTCTGAAAAACATGCCAACAATCTCCCCCTTTGGCATTGATGGAAACCCCTTGAAACCCCTTGAAGAACATCCAATTATACCACTGTAGCATCCTTGAAATTACCACACTTTCTCCCCCTTTGACATCAATTTCAAAGAATAAACATGCTCCCCTTGAGCTGTTGCAGTACATACTCCCCCTGCCAACTATGAGCAGCTTAGAAATACAACAGATATTCAAAAAGTACTCCCCCTGACCAGGTGAACAGATTAGACGAAAGAAGTTATAACCCCCAACTTTTGACTAAGATATCCAAAAGAGGTCGCTGCTAATGGTTTAGTAAAGATATCAGCTATATGTTTTGTGGAAGGAATATAATTCAGTTGAACGACTCTGTTTGTAACTTGTTCTCTGAGAAAATGGTATTTTATTGGGATATGCTTAGTCTTGGAATGAAGAACGGGATTCTTGGGGACACTAATGGCACTAGTGTTATCACAGTGAATTGTAAGCAAATCAGTATAATTTACCTTCAAATCTGTAAGAATTTGAATCATCCATAAAATCTGAGTGCAGCAAGTAGCAACAACAATGTACTCTGCCTCTGTAGTTGATAAGGAAATAGATCTATGCTTCTTACTAATCCATGCTACCAACGAGTCACCTAGGAAGAATGCACCTCCACTAGTGCTCTTTCTCTCATCCACACAATTTTCCCAATCTACATCTGAATAAGCAGTTAACTGAAAATTCTGATTTCTGGGATACCACAGACTACATTGTTCCCTTCAAGTATTTGAATATCCTTGTGACAACTACCAAATGAATTTGTTTAGGAGTAGACTGATAACCACCTACCATTCCAACAGCTTGCATTATATCAGGACAAGATGTTGTGATGTACAGAACACTGCTTATCATAGAGCGATGTGTCCTTTGATCAACATTAGGTGAAAAAGCATCTTTACTGAGCTTGGAACCAACCACCATAGGTGTACTAACAGGAGAGGAATCCTCCATCTGAAATTTCTTCAACATCTCTTTCAAATATTTTTCTTGAGAGATAAATATTCCTGCAGAACTCTGATTTACTTGTAAACCCATAAAGTATGACATTTCTCCTATAATGGACATCTAAAACTCTATTTGCATAGAGTTAGCAAACCACTGGACAGAGGATTCATTAGTGCATCCAAAAATAATATCATCTACATAAACCAAAACAACTAGTAAATTATCACCTTCAGACTTAATGTAGAGATTGTTGTCAACAGTAACTTTCTTGAACCCTTTGTCTTGTAAAAATTTGTCTAGTCTATAATACCAAGCTCGTGGTGCTTGTTTCAATCCATATAAGACCTTCTTCAGCTTGCAAACATAATCAGGATTATCTTTCAATGAGAATCCTTCAGGTTGCTCCATATATACTTCTTCCTCTAGATCTCCATTAAGAAATGTTGACTTAACATCCATCTGATAAACTTTAAAGTTCTTATGACATGAATATACAAGAAACATTCTAATGGCTTCCAATCTTTCCACTGGTGCAAAAGTTTCATCAAAGTCCTAACCTTCAACTTGTGCATACCCTTTACAAACCAATCTGGCTTTATTTCTAACAACTTGTCCTTTTTCATTCATTTTATTCTTGAACACCCATTTGGA
>ML805290.1:408021-425180 GCA_009831015.1 Picea engelmannii
GGAGTATTTGCGAGTTGGTCTTAAAGGGACGAATCCAAGCAAGGCCAAGTGGATTGAGGTTGGAAGGGTGAGGGAACTATACCCTCATCTTCACATAGACTAAGATAGTCTTTTTGAGGTCCAAAAGCTTCCTAATGGGGAGGTGTGATCAGGGGATCAAATTTTGCTCAATTTTCAAAGTGCTCGGAATGCGACGAAAATAGTGCCATTGCGTCCATATCGTCTTCCTGATTCCGGCGGTATATTTACTTTCGCAAACGGAGTCCGTATGGAGGAGATATCGCGATCTGTCCGCCAAGCCAAACAGGCAAAAATTTGGGATGCTGACTGTACCTATCCGTACAGTCCGTACGGCCACGTGGCAGGGACGTACCATCATGATGATGTGGAAGGTGGAATACGTGGCGCATTTTTATTGGTTGGTGGTTGTCCAATTGAATGTTGACACGTGTCTCGTTGGCAGCGAATAGTATGAGGGCACGTGGCCCAATGCTTGGGTGCCACATGTCCCTCATTGGTTGGTCTATAATTACTATGTAAAACTAATGGAGGCCACAGGGTTCGACCCCCGGAGCTCCCACAACATAATGTCTTTACAATTTCTGCTAACTGTTATGTCGACCGTTGGTTCTTGTTCCATATGCCAACGCACATATATTTATTATGGTGTGTTATTGTAATTGGAAAGGGGCGCGCGCCGGGTCCTAGCCCCGACCCGTGGATTCATTGTAAACCATACGACCATATCATATGTGGAGCGGCGTTAACAAATGGCGCATGGATATGTATATATAACAATTACACCATAGTTTGTAACCATTGCATATATGCGCACGGGTTAGCCCACGGTCTATGTATTGCGCATATGACCATTGTATGAACCGTGTTCAAACGCGCGGAGGTTTATACAATTCGTTATATGATTTTTAAAATGGGTTTAACCACTTTGTAACCAAACGCGCGGTCCTATGACCATATGACCGGGTGCCGAGGCGGTTAGGGGCTGGAGGCGCCTTAACCGTCCTACGGTTTGCACCGTTGGCACGGTTGCACCCGGTGCCAAGTTTTTACACTTAAATGAGCGTGTGAGCCAGGTTTGAAGCACAAGGGTGTGAATTGTAGAACCAGAGACAACAAAGTTGGAGAAGGAGACTTCAAGGAGGCATATCTTTCTCATTTTTCGACCGTTTCAGGTGCCGAAAGAGCCCAGACAGGGGTTTTGGGACGCTGGGAAGCCATTGGAGAAGTTGGTTTGTCATTTTGAGCATTGTAAGGCATGTTTTTGAGCACTTTGAGCAATTTAATAATAATGATCCATTGGAAGTTGGACCAGGAGATGTAGCCCGAAGTGGGGTGAACTCCTTTATCAAGTTGTTGTGTTTATGTGTTGATGTTCAATGTTTTATGCTGCTGTCTATGCGTATTTTACATAAGTAATCCTTAATTATGTGTTGCAAATTGATCATGTTGCTTTAAACACATATCATTTAACTTGCAATAATTATTTAAGTTTTTCAAGTCTTCTTCAATTTTTAGATCAAAAACAAACATAGAGTATGCAGAAATTGATAGTCCTAATGAAGAATGTCACTTCCATATAGTCTCAATTCCCACTGATAGCCATTAAAACACATACAAAGGAATTTATAATCAATGTAGTAAGAAAATTAACATAGTAAATCACACATATAGAGAGAAAAAGATCACATACGATCCATTGTTTACCCTAGAAACATAAATGGGAAAACTAGCATTCAATTGGCTTCAACCAAGCTCTTAATTATGTAGAAATAGGTAGGTTATAAATTCTTTGATTCATCCTCATGCTCTTAATGGAAGTTTGGGCAGAATTCCTTCACTCTAAACCAAAGAACCCCTCTTCCTTTGTGGGGAAATAGTATATAGGAGGATGGCTTAGCTCAGGGATAGTTAGAAGTTGAAGTGTCCCTAACCCTTTAGCTTGCCCAAACTCATTTATCCTCCCTTTTCCTTTTGTTTTAGTACAATGGAGAAGAGGTCTCATGTCTTTTTTAATACAACAATTTTTTTAACAAAAAAGTTATTCCTTGTAACTTTACATCTCATATGTTTTCCTTGTTATTTGATTTAATAATAATAATAATAATCTAATTTTAAGATCATGACTAAGCCATACACCAAATTGGTGTATGAGACCCCCTTGTTTGTGGGACAAGGGACCCCCCTCCACACAATGATTTAACTGTTAAAGTCTATGAAGGTGTACATACCCTACCCCCCTCTAGATTTGAACTTCTGACCTCCTAGGAGGAAACACATGTTCTTAACTATTAGTCCCACTCAAGCTGGACATTGTTCAATGCAAGGGTGGACATTGATCATGATGGCATGGGGTCCTTCATACCAACAACCTAGTCTCCTTCCTCGTCTGTAGCCTCGAACCTTTTTGGTGTTTATCATCATAGAGTCTATGTCGGTAGCCAATTATTTTTGTCCGGATCTAATTTAGATCACACCTTCCCATTGAGAGGATTTTGGTCCCTAAAAGCTTCCAAGGATAGGTGAAGGAACTTGCTTGCAATATGGTTCCTCTCATACCATTTCACCTTCGTTGGAGTCTACCCTTTGAGACCAATCTAACATATCTCTTGTTGTTCTTTGCAAGTTACTCATTCCTTACACTGCAAAAAAAATATTCCTTCAATTCTTCCAAAAAATGTGACGTAAAGTGTTCGACAATAAGAAGAACCTAATGGTCATCTTCTTCATACAACATGGAAGGTTCGAACAACTTCAAGAACTCCACATTCACCATTTCACTGATTTTCATATGAGGAGGAAGTCTCAACCTAAGGGCATTCTCATTCACCTTCTCAATGGTGTCAAAATGTTTGTATCTTAGGGACTTGAGTTTCTTCATTGTTCCTTGCAATCACTCCTTATAGAGGTAAATCCACACGTTGTCTCCAACATGGAATTCATGATCATCCTTGTGTTAGTCATGTCTAGCTTTATATTGATGCTAACTCTTCTCAAGTTTCTCATGTACCCTAAGATGTATCTATCCAATCTTATGCACAAATGTGCTTGCCTTCTTCTCATCTCCTTTCAACTCTACTTCATCCTTCTACTATCCATAAACAATATGAAATGGTGAAGGAGGTAGTAACCAAAATAGGTCTCAAAGGGAGATTTGTTGGTGGAAGAATGTCCAATGCTTCATTATAGGATTGTTGAATGTAAACCAATTACTCGTTCCATGTCTTTGGATGTTTTCTATTGTAACCTCTCAACAACTATGCCAATGTCCAGTTGACAACCTTTATTTGTCAATCAATGTAGGGATGGAATGTGATGGAATACCTCAACTTGGTATCCATTATCTCTCAAAGAACTACCCAAAATCTACCCAAGAACCTGCTATCTCAATCATATATGATAGAGCTTGGTAATCCAAAATGTACCCAAACATGGTTGAATAATAGTTTAGTTTCCTCTCATCCAAAGATCATCTTCTCTCAAAAAATGAGCAGACACATCTTAATGAAGTGGTCTACCATGACAAACAAGTAGTCATGGCCTCTATGAGACATAGACAAACCTCCAACAATGTCCATAAGATGCTCTCCCAGTGCCTTCTTGGTACTAGTAATGATATGTATATCCCAAGCTTCTAGTTGCTTGGCTTCACTTGTAAGTGCTACAAAGAAAACAACCTCTAACAAATTTTTCCACCTGATCCTACATATTTGGCCAGTACATATAACATAAATGCTTTTGATAACATAAACACTTTTGATGTTCTCAAATTCAACTATAGTATGATATATCTGTACTATAGTTGTTTAGTCACACCTATTGTTGTGTTTGGTATTGTATAAATAAAGGTGATTTCCCCATTGAGGAAACACACACTTCACTTGTCATTTGGAAATTTCAGACCTACCTTTTAGGCTGAAGTGCATGCCTCTCTTGGGCGCTAGTTTCAAGGTTGTAGAAGCACCCTCTTGTGTGCATTAGGGTTTATGGTTGGGGGATCTTCTCTTGAGAATATAGAAAAGGATTGGTGGGTTTTCTTCCCTTGAGTAAAAGGGTTTCCTGAGATGTTTCTTGTGTTCTTGTGCATGGTAATTCTTCTTGTGATCTTGGTTATTCAAGAACTTATGTATGGTGCAACTACATTTGTTTATGGTTCAAGTACATGCTAAATGAAATAAACCTCATTCTTGAGCCTAACATAGTGAAAATTAAACATGGTTTCAGAGCTTATGACTTGAAAGAAGCCATTGCACAAGACTTCAAGAAATCCGTCCTCTTTTCTGCAATCCGTATGACCCTCCTAGGGTTTCCATAAAAAGGTATGACCCTCTCCTTTTTGGTTGTTTCAACACCTTCCACTGAAACATTGGGGCTAATTTTTGCATAGGAGTGTACGACCTCCTTCATCGCACCTCCAACAACTTTCATAATGCAATTCCGAGAATTTTGGATTTTTGGCCTTAGGGTTTCTAGGGTTCCGCAATTTTCTGCAGAATTTTGGTTTTAGGGTTTCTGTAGCCCATTGAAGAAAAATTTCATCTCACCAATGTTATTCTGACTTTCAAGGATTATTTTTGACAATCATAACTCCAATGAAACTTAAGATTGATAGCCTAGCCTAGACATTAGGTTTCCTAGCCTAGTTGTTAAAGGTTTGTGGAAGAATATGCAAACCATGAGGAACAAAAACTTGGTGGAAGATATGCTTGATGGATCAAACAAATTCAGTTACTAGAAGTCAAAACTACAGATCACCCTGGAAGACGATGACCTATTGAGTGTGATACAAAATACTCTAACAAAATCAACTACCACTGAAGAGAAAGAAAGACAACTTGCCTCCACTGTTGATGTTGATCCAGAGCCACATCAGAGAGATGAGGACATCAAAGATGAAGCCTTCTTATTATCTAGATAATAATATATATCATTATAGTATATTTGGAGGGATATGCACAGATAAGGAATCCTTCCAGAATTTCTGGTCCACACCACATAGCTGCGATGTTCTTATGTATAAGGAACATAATTATTATGATTAATATTACGAAATTATGGAACCCATGTGCTGCCGAAATTAATACCCATTTATTATGGGTATGATTAAATAGGCCCATTCTATAGTTGGTCGGATTCAGTTAAGGGATATTCCATTTTCCCTGCAACGTTTTTCGTCTTCTTCCTCACGAGAAGCTTCTGAAAACTATCAATTTTACCATAGGATGATTCATCGAGGAGAAAACTGCAAGGATTTTGCATACTGTGGATCCCGTGCCTATGTTTGTGGCAGATACGTTCAATGTTTTGGCCCGAAGAACTGGGTCCAATTTCTAAGGATAGATGTACAATACTCGATGTTTTTTTGTTTTTTTTTAAATGGATTTGCTATTAAAAAAAAATTCCTTGGAGTCTCTGTTGTTGCTTCTTTTATGGATTTAACACATGTTCTCATTGGCATGGTTCTGTGGTCTCGTAGTTCTTTGATATTGTATTTACTTAGGTAATTTGTTCTAAGATGGAACATCTAACAATTATATGACAATGTACTGTGTCAATCCACCAGGATTTTATGCAAACAAAAAATGGATTACACACAGTTTCAAACCAACGTTCAATTCTATTCGCAATGCAGATAGAACATAGCAATACCAAAGTACAATGTTGCTGCAAAATTGTCATTCTTGTTTCTAGACATGCAATTATTAAGTTTTAATGCTAACAACCCATAATGCAAGAAGTTTAATACTTAAGTTAATATGTTACAGTCATGGAAGAATGTATCAAGAACACACTTACACCCACATGCTCCAATAAAATCTAATCTTCAACAAAGCATTTGCTGACAATTAGTAGAAATGAAGTTTAATAATTAAGTTAATATGTTACAGTCAAGGAAGAATGTATCAACAACATACTTACACCCACACGTTGCAATAAAATCTAATATTCAACAAAGCATTTGCTGACAATTAGTAGAAAATGATGGTTTTGCAATAATGGGGCTTGTTTGAAACCAATTCACGCTTACGAAAACTGCCCTCCCTGTAGTTTCTCTTCCTGGTTACTTAATCATTTTTTTTTCCGAAAATGCCTTGCTGCGTGGATTGGCGGATTCACGTGTTTTGACCGAGCACTTCCCCTTTTTCTAAATTGGGCCTCTATTGTTTCAAGTCCTACAAGTAGCACCCAGAGTTCCACGATATACAAATTGACAGGCGGACTTGCGCGTTGGTTGGCTCAACATTGCACTTCTATTTTTCTGTGACCTCCAAACAACATTCGGAGCTCCGCGAGATACAAATTGACACACAGGCTCCTGGGCTTGTGGGCTCAAGATTTCCATTGTTTATGGATGGAAAAGTGATAAAACGAGCCACATACTACATTTGGGTCACATAAGTTATATTAAAGGGAAAATCATTTCCTCTATAGTTATGTGTCCTACAAACAACACCCAGAGTTCTGCACTATACAAATTGACAACCGGACTTGCGGGTTGGCTGGCTAAAAAAATGACTCAGAGTTCCACGATATACAAATTGATAGACGAAGCATACAACCAAGAACCAAGTAAACTCACGGACTGTATTCCTAGTCATTGTTTTATGTTCCGCGTAGGCAGACTTGCGTGTTCACGTTTGCACTGGTGCTCTTATATCGCAACACTAACCAACTGCTTCCCCATTCCATAACTAGACACTTCTCCGACTGCGGATTCCAGGTAAGCGGGCTCTAGATTGGACTTCTATTGTTCCATGACCTGTGAACAGTACCGTCACTTACGCAATATACAAATTTTCAACTGGACTTAGATCATACCATCTTTCGTATTATGGTCTACCTATCATGCTCTCTTCCATGGTACACATTTTGAAATGAAAAATTCCGAGAAATACAATTTAACCATCGGCTCCTCACGTCTTCTCTGGAACTATTGTCACCCCATTTCGAATTTCTTTCGTGGATCATCGGTTTGGCAGGTAATATTTAAATTTAACATTATGAGGACTTCTATATGATTATATCTATTAAATTCCTTATTATCATAATAATATACCTAAAATATACTATAATGCAATACATATAGTGTACAAGTTTACACTATTAATGAGTGCCATTATTAATATCCTTCCTATTGTCTAACTATTCCACAATTCCTTGTTCTAGAAATGCGAACAAGGATTTAGACTTCTCAGCAACAACATTGTCCTCTAAACTAAGTGGCTCTATGATTCTTGTTGCTCTCATTGGCGGCACGGGAAAGTTGTATCTGCAATGCAATTTTTTTCGTTTTCTACAACTTCTTGTATGATAATGTCTATGAACTTTGGCAAGTTTTGGATCCAAATGATCTGTGTTGCATGTTATGTATTTGTCCACAAATTTATTGATCTGTGAATTGTTGTCAGCTCCATAGACTGGTGCACCCTCTATCCACAACAGTGTGTGGTCATGTTCATTCCCCCTATTCTGGGATTCAGTCACAAAAAAGCAGTCCGATATTTTTCCGAAAAATGTTTCATCATGGCATATCAATTGTCTCAAAGCATTTATTCTATGTCTATAGTAGTGAGTACATGTCACTAGGTATTTTCTTATGAGGTAGTGAATGTCATTATTTTTCAGTGTATCAATTTGTTTTTTACGTTTCCTGTTCCTATGCAAGTCAGATACGGAAACCACCAATGGATCCCAACAATTCTCTGCACTTGTAAATGTGATGAAAAATGTTGGCGAGCCCAATTGCCGGATCATTGCAAAAATAGTTTTCTTGTTTTGTTGCAAATAGTCAGGAGAGATGCGAATGTTTTTGAAATCTATGTATCCAATATCAGATTTCATAATTTTTTCTAGGTTTACTTTGTACTTGACATCCTTGGCTAACAACTTTCTTCCTTGTAACTGGCCTTTCCTTATTCAAACCCACATGTAAGAAAGAACTTGCTCTATTATTATGCGCATTGTTTTGAAAAAAAAAATTGCTATGTGATAGGAGAAGTCATCGCTTGAATGTAGCAGCTCCCATCGAACTATTTTATGATAACTGAATCATTTTGTAATGTGAGCAGCACGTGGATCTCCATAGAAGAGTGTTGGGAAGTTCATTTCCTCAGCGAATCTGTCCTTGAATATTCCAAGTGGACATTTCTCCTCAGTAGGTGCAATTTCGACAATCTTGTCTTGCAAGTCACGAATGCACTGTGAATTAGTGAATCCATGCGCCAATGTCTCATCAGGTGTTTCATTCTTCGATTCATCACTTGTATCAAATTCACTAGCATTTTCGAGAGTCTCTGCAGAGTTGTCATCCTCTTCTCCAAGAATATTGTTCCATTTCTCATTTATACAAATTTTTTGTGCTTTGTACAGGGACCTGAAACATAATTCCTTTAATGCTTTCATAACAGCATGCACATGCACTTTGCCTGTTTGATACGCATTTTTGTATTGCAAGCGTCTTTTGAGAGCCACAACAATTGTCAGTGTATCTCTAATGAAATGTGGAAAGGCTTTTTGCACAACATCTAGCTGAATAGGCACATTAATAATTGATCCTGTTAAGCCCATCTAGGGTCGTTTATAGCCCCAGGGCCTGATTTGTGCAAATGCAATTCACAGAGACACAAGTCTCTCTTCAAGTTTCGTAAGTGCATTTACATATGGTAGTGGTGTATTACATATTATTTGCTAAGGGGTTGTAAATTGTGGAAGTTTTCCATTTTCAAGCGACCGTTTGCATGGAAGACAAATTTTGCCACTGGAAAATGTTTTATCATGTTTTGTCAAGCGGAGGTATTCTGCTTCCAAATCAGGTGTGAAAGACTTATTGTTTTTTGCGAAATTCAATTGATCACAAATTGCACATGCAATGGAAGGCGTGTCTTTGATTTGTTTCATGTAGTTCTGTCTTGAATCTTTCTTTCGCAGGGAAGCATGGGTAGAAAGTGTTTGCTGGTTTTCATTGGAAGCAGTGCACAGTGTTGCTTCTAGCCCACGAAATGTGATTTTTTCCTCTGGGACAGTTGCATGACCATTGTGGGATATGTGACCGTACCTGTCTATGTTGTGTTGTGCATGAACAATTTTTTTTAGATTGTGATATGTTAGTTTCTCTCTAAAAGGAAGCGTAGCAATGTATTTTTTCTCTCGCGCATGACCCTTTTCAAGTTGCGGTAACTTAGTGTATGTTTTTTATTCAAGGGCAGGATGACCTGATGGAAGCTGGGATGAATTTCACTATGATTAAATATCATGCGACGCTTATGCACATTCGATGTGGTTTGGCTGGCATTGACACTGGACATTGGAATGTCAGTAGTTCCTATACCACCAATGTTTTTTTCTCTCTTACGTATGAAATTTTTCAAGTTGTGGTAACTTAGTCTATGTTTTTTGTTTAAGCCCTGTATGGCCTCATCACAACTGGGACGAATTTCATGCATGATGTTTTTCAAGTTATGATAACTTAGTCTACATTTTTTGTTTAAGCTCTATATGGCTTCATCACAATTGGGAGGAATTTCACGCATTATTTTTTTCAAGTTGTGATAAATTAGTCTATTTTTTTGTTTAAGCCCTGTATGGCCTTATCGCAACTGGGAGGAGTTTTATTCTAATTAAACAACATGCCACGCATATGCAGATTCGATGTGGTTTGGGTGGCATGGACATTGAACCCTGAACCAATGATATGTCCAAGCAAAGGTTGATAATGGATATGTGTCGTATCTGTTTTCAACGAGAGGATGTCAATTGTTCGATCATAATTCAAATCAATAGACCAAGAATGGATAGTGCCATCCAGCAGGGCCGACCAGACCTAGATATTTACCATGAATATGATAGATAGCCATTGCAAACAAAGTATGCAACCCTCCACATTTCCTTTTTCGTATGGAAACACCATGTTTACAAGGTATTCCTGCCAACTTGCAATTGCCAACACATTTTCTATGAGATATGGAAAAAGGTGTTGATGCAAGTAGCTAAAATCCTATTGGTTGTCGCTTATAATTGCATTGCAAAAGGACTGTACAGTGTAAAGCCGCAACGACTTCACATCAAACTCTGTTTCTACCAAACAACAAATTGCATTGAACGGACTATCTCCACAGCTAGATACAACAGTTGTCGCTAGCTGCAAACCATGGCAGTCTATGCGATGCATAATCCGTTTCCACTGCGATTCAAGGTCTTTGCAAACGAGGGACAAGTAAATATGAGGTCCCCCAAAATTGCATATGGACATTTTTCTGTACAACAGTGGTTCATAATGACCACTGACAGCATTGGCATCATGGAAAAAAATGCAATATGGATTGTTAGATGCAGTTTTGTTGAATAGTAGATATCTTGTCTTTCTTGTCAATGACCATATTCCAATTGATATATTGAGCCAATTAGACAGCCACTGTATACAAAATGTATCTCCCCAAAGCCCCCTCTCATGCGCAGGCAGAATTGGAGATGCAGACAACCGCATCTTTGAAAAATACGAAGTGACATCATGTATTCCATGCAATTGTCGAAGAAAATCAAATTCCAATTCGTATTCATATGACTCCAATGCCTCAGCATCACCATTTTTTAAACAGCCCAAGAAATAATTTATCAATCTATTGTGCAGTTCGGTCGAGGAATAACGGAAATGCAGTAGAACCTGAAATGCATCGAAAAGGCAATCCCCTATAGTATACGAGAATGCATCCAATCTGAAAATCCCATTGCTATGCAACACCTCGTCAATGTTGTCATGTATAATGGAGTGTGTATTTATTTCATACAAGTCAATATCTATTACGTGTTTCATCTTTCGAAATGCTATTTTGAAGTTGTTTCTTAGCTACTTTCATTTTGTATGAAAACAGGGAGAAGGGGAAAAAAAGAATAAAATGAAAACAAAAAAAAACAAGAAAAAAGTAAAAATAGAAAACTACAAGTGCAGAACTACGTACGAATCCCAGTATGTATCCTTCAACCTTATTCTTGTCAAATTCAATTCCCCCCAGTCGCCACAACAGATGACAAGAAAACAAACCTACACTGAAAAGTGAACCAAACAGAAGAAACAACGCAAATAAATAAGACTATAAATTTGTTGAGCACAAAGACTGATTTGAACCTATTCATGGTGTGCATCCTACAAGCTTCTTAGAAGTATAAGAAGTTCCACAAAATAGAAAGGATGGGACAAAGGAAATAGGTGGACGAGTTTTTTTGACCCAGAGAATAAAAGCATTTCCTGCCTCTACACCCCGACGGATGGTTCCCCCTTGTGACAGCTCCAGATTCATTTTCTAAACCCATTTGCATTGCAAATTTCGAAATAGCTATGGCACAATATGTAGGACATGGAAGTTAGAATATGAAGATGCATGGTTTTCAGGAATAGAAAATAAGAGCACATAGAAAGATGTCCTGCAACAGAATTTCGAGGTAGGGACTCCTGCCATTGAAAAAGCTTGTCTAGAAGGTGCAAAAATCCAAGTAGAAAAAAAGGAACACAAATGAAACGATGGCACGAAAGACTTACCCGTCAATGAGGGATGACAAGAGATCAGCCACAAAACTTGCAAACCGCAAAAACATGCCCAACAACTTGCAAAGTTGAAGAACAAAAAACCAGTAAACAAGCACCTGCAACTGCAGGACCTCAAATTTGCAAAGTTGAATCAAACAAGAACAAGAAGCATGGAATGAACCAATGAAAAACCATCAACCTCATAATAATTAACTAATCATACTATAATGAATCCTATCTATCAGACCATCTATACGGGAGTATATAACTATAATGATTAACTAAACACTAGGCTCGTTCTAAAAGTTAATTAATATTACGAAATTCACTATTATAAGGAATGATACTTCGCCATTTCTTCGAATTTCTTTCACGGATCGTCGATTTGGCGGGTAATATTCAAATTTATCATCACTTTTGGAAACATGAACAATCATTTTATTCCTTAAATATAAATTGTAATTAGGGTGGAGCAAGAAACCGTATCAAACCATAAAAGAAGAAGGGATTGAAAGTTTGAGAAAGTGCTTGATCCCATGAATACAATTCTTGGAGAATCCCAACCATGTATTTTTGCAGACGCCACTGAATTCAATATAGAACACTAGTATCCCAACATTCACCCAAAAGTTGACACTGGTGGATACAACTGCACCAATAAATCCCCATCCTATCTTGTATATTGTTACCCAACATGCTAAGAGGTGAAATGCAATAGACATAATAGAAGAGCAGACCTCTGGCCATACAATGCTCTGCATTTGCAGGAATCTGGCCAAAGGATTCAATATGGCGTTCGCAAACAGAATAGGTAACAAACCCAATGTGTATTTTTCAGCCCTTTCACAAATCTATGGGTTTTGTTTGAACAAAATCAAAACGCATTCCATGTTTACAAATAGTATTGAGAGAGGAAGACAGGCGATAAGTAGAAAAATGAATCCTTGTTGCAGAAATATGCCAAGCATGTAATATTATTGGGCTATGTAAGCTTGACCACATAGAAATTAAGCTCCGCAACTTACTAGGGATACACTATCGATCCCAACGGTGAGTACTAACAATGCATGCAATCTCTCATCACATCAACTTCCTTGGTTTTTGGCTAAATGACTCCCAACATTTAAAAGACCAATCGTTCATTCCAAGGTTTGGACAAGTCGGAGAAAAATTGGTCCCAGAGGGGATGAATTTATGGCTCCCTCCGTAGAAGCAGGACTTCTCCGAACGTTCACAGGAAGACACTTAGCGTTCCGGGTAGCCATTTTTTTAAGAATATCCAGATCTTTGTCTTCCCTTCTTATGATTACCAGCCATTTGGGAGACTTCGAGATGAAAGGAAGAACAAGAGCGCAGTAGGCCATGGAAAATGCAGATATTGAGATGTAGTACATTCTCCAGGATGATCTAGTAAGGTATGCAATGTAGGTAAGTGACACGAAGCTTACTATGAAGAATATAAATCCATACATCCCAATCCATCCTCTCCCCTTTCTCCCCGCTGCTTCGGTTGAGAGAACTAAGCTGCATATGCCAATGCCTGCTCGACCAAAGCTGCTGATTAACTTGAGGTAGGAGTATATCCAAATGTTGGGGGATAGAGTTGTTAGAAATCTAGAGACTGAGATTATGAAACATGAGAGCATTAACGTTCTTTTTCGGCCGAGAGATGTATCAACAAGAGGTCCTAAAAATCCTGAACCTGCCATTCATTGGATCCAATGCTAAATTAGTTGATAATTGCTCTCTCTTATTTCATTAGCAATGGCCTCGATTCAGTCAACCTCCGATATTTTTTGTTTGGGATGTGGCGACGTAGAGTTACGCAAAAGGATTTGAAAGAGATATTAGACCTTCAATCACCATTGAAATCCAAGACATTGTTAGAATCGAATAGACAACTTCTTCCTAGGCTTTTATGCTCACGACAACACAAAGGATATCGATGTAAATTGCATGAAACATACATGCGGAGACCACCACATTGCCACTCAACAAATGGCCACGACATTTCCACTCAAACAATGACCATGATCACGACAACCACGACATAGTATAAATATCACATTGAAAAACAAACATTTATTGTTTACAAGTAATGCTATACTTTATTTCCAGCATTACTTTCCAGCATTACTCAGTTAGGGAAAAATTACAAGGAAAACCTATGCCTTAAACTAAGATTGAGGTGCAAAATTTGGGTGGCTCTGCAGTAACAGGGTCATTTGAACCACCAATCAAACATCAGAAAAATGCTTTAAACTAATAACTTCCAAAAATGTTTTTGTTAAAACTTTGGTTAAACTGCTAATATTTAAATAAGTCAAAGGAAACTAATACTGAGTCAACGCATATCGATTGCTATATACCTATTCCTTCGGCAGGTATAATAAGGAATGTAGTCTACATACTAGTTTATATTCTCATAAGATTCCCTTGAAATTTCTTGAAAAATAGAAAAAAAAAATCGTACTAAATTGTATTAAAATATTTTTCTTTATTCAAATTATCATTTTTAAATATTTTCTAGTTCATGGTTTTTGATTAATTTTCTTATCGTTGGTTACACTTTAAAATGATAAAAGAAGTCAAAATTTACAAATCTTAAAAAACATCGAATTTTATATATGTTTTTAATATAAAAAAAAATTATGAAAATTTTCATATGTTTGATTTTATTACAAGTGATCCAAAAATCCTTAGATGTCAAAATAGTTCTTAAACAAACATTAACATCCATCCAAATTCGGTAAATTAAGATCATTATGACTATTTACAAATTAACATGTGAATACGCTTACTTATCCATACACTTCATTAACTTATAATAACTTGCGGAAATAAAAATGCTAGCATGGAGAGAAATATTAACAAAAAAGATCAACACACTTTACACTAGTTGATAATGGAGTTCACTCATCTTGGGTTACGTCTCCGGGTCTGCTTCCAAATGAGAGGCCACTCTATTTATGCTCAAATTCTTGATACAATAATGACTCAAACTTGTGTTTTTACAATGACCTTATTATCTGTTGCTTAACCCCATAAATAGAGGTGACCAGTGAATTCCTCTCAAAATTTTGAGAAGAACGAGTATAAAATCGATTGTATTTTGAACAGGTGCCTAAAGACCCCCTTTGGCATGCTAAACGAGACTATGACTCTCATACATAGCAAATTGTACTAATTTTTTTGTATGTAGTACTTTAGCACATAACTAACATCATTGTCATATTCCTCTCGAAAAACTGAGAAAATGAGTATAAATACTCTATACTTCTTTCAAAGAACTGTCGCATGAAAAATGATGCAAACCAAAATAGCAGTACCTCTTGGCATGCATTTCAATGCACCCAACGCTCCAAAATGGAATGCAAATCGATGCCTCCAATCTTGGCATGCATTCCAAGGCCCATACAACGACTAGGTGTGTGGATTTTTATATAGGCTAGGTCAGGGGGGTCGAACCCCACTCTCTCCACTATATTCTCGAGGCAATTAATTAAACTTAATTAAAATGTTTCCTGTTGGTTTTAACAAATGATACAGTTGGTGCAACGGTCAAAGTCATATGGTTAAGGTGTTGAAATATATGTGTGGAGGTCGGGGCTTCGGTTCCCTTTGACCCCAACCATTTTTTATACTGCTTAGCCAATATTGGCCAATCAGAGGATGCCACATGGCATTCTCTGATTGGTCCACTTGTTGCACAGTCAGTGCCATGTCAGTACACAGTTAGCCTGCCTATGTCAGCTGCCACCTCAACATTCGGTGAACATCATACAACCACATCATCTATCCAATCACATGGCATATGTTTGCCACGTCAGTTGTCCGTACAGTGCCATTTCAATATCGTATTACCACGGGTCACGACTGTAAAGTTCCACATCAGCACCGTACCAACCATGTGTCATCTGTATTTCCACATGTTATCCTTTAAATGATTCCATGTGTCATCTGTATGGTTTATGTACAGTCTATAGTGCCATGTGTCACCTCCTGATGATGTCACATGTCACCCCTTTTTTCTATTTTCTTTGTTTTTGTCGAAACTTCAAAAGGCCATAACTTCCTCATACAACGTCTGTTTGAGGCCATTCAAGTTGCATTGGAAATATCTCATCAATATCTATGAAATGAATTCGTTTTCATTAGTGTTCGAGACTATCAATTGTTGAGCATTCCAGATCCTCCCAAATCACACCTCCCCACTAAAGAACTTTTGGACCTCCAAAAGTATGGATTATTCAACAACTTAGTGACAAAAAAGATTCCTCACTTTTTTGGTTTCCATCCACTTTGTTGAAATTCAATTCAACTAATATTCATCCTAGAACTGATATCCATCTTAGGACTCCATCTTGAATCTCCATCTTGAACTTCCATCTTGGATCTTCATTTTGGACCTCCATCTTCGACCTCCATCTTGAATCTCCATTTTGGAATTTATTCATGGATCGCCATCTTGGAATTCCATCTTGAAACTCCATCTTGGATCTTCATCTTGGACCTTCATCTTGAATCTCCATCTTTGAATTCCATCTTGGATCTCCATCTTGGATACAAATTTGATCTCCATCTTGGACTTGATCATTCTGGTGTTGGTCATGCCATGGGCCATCTTGGCTTCATTTTTCTTGTACTGCCTGATGTATCTATTAGATATTTTGAATGAACTTCTTGTTAATTTCCTTCACTCACTTCCCTGAAAGAAAAATCCAAACATGTTTCTACAAACAACTGTACTATTTGACTTACTTCTTTACAAGGCATTAAGAATACATCTTACATGAACATGGAATTTACATAAAATCTTTACGATGTACATAAAATAAAGCATACATTTTACATGGCATTTAATCAACAACCTCCTATACTTATTTCACTCTTTTAATAAATATTTTACCTCCTTACTTCATAGAAAGAAGACTATTTCCATCCTACTTTACAACAATGGAACCATAATTTAGAAGGACTACATATGCATGCTAAATTTTCTATTTACAAATGATAAACATCAATGTCCCATTGTAGGTTGCTTCCCTGTAATGGAATCTTCCCAGATACCTATCCTGGGAAGGGATAGGTGGGATTCTTCATGGACTCTTTCTTCCAACAATACTAGGAGGAGCCTCACAACTATTTTTCTATGACACTGTCTTTGATTCTATCTCTGACACTGAATCCAAGAAACCACTGGATCCAATTATAGGCCATTCAACAACCTATATAATCTCTCATTTATTACACCAAGCACCATTGTTGTGTCCTGAGTAGATTTCTATGAATATACGAGTACTTGTCCATCCTGGAACACAACTCCATATCCCTCATCTTTAAAGCTAACACTAAGAGAAAATTCACTTTCAATTTTGGAACAAACAACATTTTTTCTATCCCCATAAATACTCTTGATTTGAGCTGGAATCTCACACATCCAACTCTCGTTACTACATGTCTATTATTAGTCCCATATATTACATAACATTCTTTGTTTATTTATGAAAAGGCAAGGAATATTGACCTCATTCTTGTCATGTGGCGAGATAAGCCACTGTCCACAAACCATACCTCAATGTCTTCATGCACTATACTACTAAGACAAGCCATCAAAAAT
>ML805290.1:425230-451326 GCA_009831015.1 Picea engelmannii
ATTTATGAAAAGGCAAGGAATATTGACCTCATTCTTGTCATGTGGCGAGATAAGCCACTGTCCACAAACCATACCTCAATGTCTTCATGCACTATACTACTAAGACAAGCCATCAAAAATAATTCCTTCTCAAACTTCTCAGCGAGTCAACAACATTACCAATTTCAGTTGAGGCTACTACTTGTCTCCTTGTAAGTGCTTTCACGTCTTCCTGGTTCTGATTTGGACAAAGTTGTGGATGAAGTGTCCAAAAATTTTCAATCCAATGACCACTCTTACCACAATGAGTGAAAAAATTATTGTTCTTGTCCTGGAACCACAATCTTTTATTTTCATTCTCCCTATTCTTCTTTGGAAAATGACTTTTGCATCTCGCCTCCTTCTTGGATGACTTCCCCTGCAAGGATTCTCTCTTCCAACATTTTTCCACAAAATGGTTATTAGATCCACAAAAAACATATGGATATATAGACCATAAGTTTGGTGTTACTGAACCATTCTTTCCATGATTAAGGAAAACAGTGGAGTTTTCTCCAAGCCCTTTAGGAACGCCCTTTATGTCAGTCTCACAAGTGGAAAATGTCTTCATTCCTTCCTTGGAATTATCACCTCTTCTTGGATATGCTTCATGTTTGATGCCTTTCCCATGGATGGAAGGTTGTTCTATTAGAACTAATGTCTTATGAAGTATCCAAACTTATTCATTTGAAACTTCCCTTACTTCAGTTGTCTTTAGAGAATTATCCATCTCCTTATTTTCCATATCCCAATCCTGCATGACGAGATATTATCTTTGCTTGTATGGGATTAGTCATTCCTTGGCCATTGATGCCAATACCTTTTCCATCATATCCCACCTTGGTTAGTAGCTTAAATCCAGTACCATAATTATGATCCTTAAATTCATCCAAGGAAGCATTTTCACCTTGATGGGAAGAAAAAGAACGTGATGGATCATTTTCATAGCATACATTGATCACTATTTGTAAACCTATAGTAGAAGATGGCCTCTTTTGCATTGTAGAATTTTCCTTCTCCACTTGCTTAGCTTTATGGAATTGTGCCAGCATCTTGTCTTTGGCATGCAACTCACTTTCCAATTCTTGAATAATTTCCATCAACAATTCTTCATGGCTTACCAATAGATCTTGAAGCTCTTGCTTCTCATCCTCGAGGTATTGTAGTTTCATTCTCAATTCAGAGTTGTGTTTTTTTAATCTTCTAGTTCATGACTTTTTGAAACCTTAATTTCATTAGAGTTTTTCTCATGGTGGCCCTTTGTAACAAAGAGATTTTTTCTTTCAAACAAGGAGTCTTCAAGCAAGCCTTCACCTAGCTTCAGTTTGGACCTTGTATTTGAAGTTTACGAAGTTTATAAATCTAGGGAAGTTTATAAATAAATAACTGAAGTTTATAAAGCTAGGTGAATGCATGCTTGAAGACTCCTTGTTTGAAAGCACAAATATCTTTGTTGCAAAGGGCCACCAAGGTCACTTTTTTACAAGGTTGGAAGCAAAAAAAGGAGAAAATGTTTCATTTTCCTTGATTGTTATAATAAGTTATACATGTATGTCCATAGCGCCCATTTTTTTTAATTCAAATATAACTATTATTGAAAAAAAATTACCAATTACATTTTAATAAATGTTTGCAGACAAAATTTCTAGATGCCTAATTTTAAAGTTACAAGCCTTATAATGCTTTGAACAACATGTCCAAAAAGAAAAAAATAAATCGAGCTCATAAGACCCAATTGGTAATTGGTGTGTAATTATTCAATGTAAAAGGGTCATCCTTATGTAACAAGACCCCCTAGATAGTTGGTACTCATTAATGTTGGGACCCTAGTGGTTAGGGTTTGGGTAGTGATAAACTATTTATAGAGGTAGGAATCTATGTAATATTTTGTTAAAAATTATTTAAATACTGGAGCGTTGCTTTATTGGAGGCCTCTCCCTCAAAGATTAATTAGTCTTGGCCAAACCCACCAATCCAAGACAAAGTCTGTTCAATCAAGGCATTTAATAATGGAGATTTCAAGCTTTTAAATATGATTTATTACATGAAATCCATGTGCTCTAAAACCACGGACTTACCTGGCACCTCATGCCAAAAGTCACCACTAACCACCATTGTTGACCTAAATACTTTGAATCTTTCACTGAGTCAAGTTTAACCTAATAGAATTCATAGTCTAAACGTTCTACATTTTGGATTTTTCCCAGGGATGTTATTCATTTAATTTTACCAGAAATTCAGCCAGAAATTGTTTGATCTGCATATTTGAGTGGTTAAGTCTCTAGAATCTTAGTGCCCTAGAGGATTTTCAAGGAAATTGAATCCAGTTATGCATTCATAAATAAAATTGTGATTTCGCCCAGATTTATATCATCGGATTCCAGTTAAAAATGCCAAAATATAGAACGTTTAGACAACGCCATAGATCAAAGGCATGCCAATATTCTTATGCGAGGATCTACGTTGAGATAGGCCTTGAGAATAAGCTCCCAGTCCCCTAAATCTAGATAAGTTGATGTTATATTTAAGAATTTGATTATGAGTAGCTTCCATTCAAATGTAATATATGCCCTAAATATAGTGAATATATTGTAATAAAGGACTAGTGATTCCGATCTCCCCCAAACAACCAATGCAAACAACAAATAAAATGAAGCAAAGAAACTTGTAAAACCAACACTATTGTGAATAAGGAATGTAGTCTACATACTAGTTTATATTCTCATAATATTCCCTTTAAATTTATTGAAAAATAGAAGTTTATATTCTCATAAGATTCCCTTGAATTTTCTTGAAAAGTAGAAAAAAAAATATTTCGTACTAAATTGTTTTAAAATATTTTTCTTTATTCAATTGATCATTTTTATATATTTTCTAGTTCATTTTTTTTGGATTAATTTTCTTATCGTTGGTTACACTTTAAAATGATAAAAAAAGTCAAAATTTACAAATCTTAAAAAACATCGAATTTTATATATGTTTTTAATATAAAAAAAATGATGAAAATGTTCATATGTTTGATTTTATTATAAGTGATCCAAAAATCCTTAGACGTCAAAATAGTTCTTAAGCAAACATTAACATTCATCCAGATTCGTAAAAATTAAGATCATTATGACTATTTACAAAATAACATGTGAATATGTTTACTTATCCATAAACTTCATTAATTGATAATAACTTGCGGAAATAAAAATGCTACCATGGAGAGAAATATTAACAACAAAGATCAACACACTTTACTATTATAGCAAGATTTGCCTCACCATTTTTATATTGCACAGAGGGTCTTTTTCCATTTCCCTATGCAGACTTATCATCCCTTTTTGATGAATCCAGAACCAAAAATACACATTTTTCCACATATACGCTCCCTATCTACTATACAAGATGCATATACGCAGGCTGCTCCACTACATCCTGTGTACATCGGGATTTGTGCCAGAAAATCCAAAAATGGAGTCTGCTTTCCGTGTCACGACAGGAGATCTCTGATTCTTGGCCTTCCATATATTGGAAACGTTCTGAATCGGCCCTTCAGTTACATTCTGAAGGCTATAAGAGCACAATTCTGAGCTATGGAAAAGAGGAAAAAGCATTCAACTTTGAGAGCAAAGTTACTCTGGAGAAATTACTTCATATTGAGTCTGCATCCCTTTGTCCCTCAAGTCTGAACACAGTGTTCAACCCCCAAGCTCTTTCCCTATTGTTGAGAGGACCTCATTGCCTCTTTTCTATGAGCTTGCCTTTGGTGGAGGATTGAAGTGGTGGAGACCCAGTTGGAAGGAGCTTGGTTTCTTGGTTTCGAACCATGCCGACATGGAAGTCTGTAATATTGTTGCTTCTACTGATCAATTATTAATAGAAATACTCTTTTCCCTTCCTATTGGTATCGTGCAAATATATGATTATTATACATGGGCATGTTTGTAATGTTTATTAATGGATTATTTTATCTGACATGCTAACCCCTTTATATTATCACTATATACTTGCTCTGCTTGTTTGTTAAGAATTGGTTGCAGGTATAAAGCTTTGGGTCAAAGTTCTCAATGGTGGAACATCATCGAACGTTGGATCAAGGTAGGCCTCTTTCTTATCTTGAACATTAGTTTGTATAGCATATGTTGGAATTGAGTTGATTTCTGCAGTCATACTTGTCTGTTGTGGTTTACCCTTGGCCATAGAGAGCTTTTCCCTTATAACAGAATTGGCGACTCCATTGGGGAAAGATATTCCTTCTAAGGGTTGAAGTACTTTTTCTTCTTACATTTCTCTTTTTCCTTTGTGTTTCTTGTCATATCACTGCTTGACGGATTCTGTTCACTCTGGGTCTGAGTTTTCAGCCTTTTTTCCCTTGCATGGCCTTGTTTTAAAGCCTATACACTCCTTTTGCCTTGACATTCGCATATACATACTTGCTATCTCATTGCAAGCTACATATATACGCTCTATTCTCCTGAACAGTCGCGTATACCACTTTGCCTTGCTTGTTTGCTTAGTTTAGTGACTGTTGGGTGGGATTTGAAGATTGTTGAGCCTTCTTAGGTCTCTGTAGTGCCTGTTGAGATTCTATGGGATGACATGAAACCTGTTTGGAGTTGAATGTTGGGCATAGTCTTTCTCTTTGTTTTTCATTTTTAATTTGTCCTTGTTCTCTGGGTTGTTTTCTTGGTTGCTTGGTATTCTGCTCGAGTTATTTCTTTTATACATAGTAGAATTTATATATCAGATTGCTTTTTAGTCCATGCATTTTCTCTTTAATATATTGAAAATACAAAAAAAATAGGCATTTTGCATTGGTTAGAATTTTTGTCTTTGAACCTTCATCATTAGCTTAGTTCATTTAGTGAAAGATCACATTTTACTTCTGAATTGTAGAGTTGAAATTGAAAATTGCACTGTCTTTATTAGCATATCATTCATTGAAAAGTTAAAGATAGACTTTGCATTACATTCATATTTATTTTCTTACAGAGTCATAACATCATGATTTTCACTTCCATACCCTTTTGAGTAATCATGGCCAATAAAATTTATGCTTTAAACTAAAATTGATTAGTCACGATTTATTTTTAGGGTGCACAAACTAGTCTAGGATTTAGTACCTTGGAATAGGATTTTGTGAGTAAACTTCTCCAAGGTAATTAAATCAACATATGTGTTTGAGACAGGGAGTTGAGAAGTCCATTGTATAATTGGTAATATTAGGAGGCTCCGCTCACACCGGAGTTAATCACGAGGTCACGTGAAGTTAGTTGAAGGGATAACCCCTGGATACTCACCTAGCATCAAAAATATTTATGTGGATTTATTTGTATTTGGGAATCTTGCTGGTACCCATACCTCTGTGAGAGACGGTGCTTTCAAGGTTTCAAGCTTTGCTACCCTGCCCATATGGTGATCCAAACTTACGATTGCTCGCCTATGCATCGGTTATACAGTGGTTTATTAGTTTCTTGACTTAGGTATCTCATAGGTTACTTGAAGGACTTATTCTGCTTGTACCCTGGGTCAAATAGGGGTCAGACAACACACAACCTTTATGGAGGATTACCTCTCCGAGGGGATCTGACCGACTGGTTGTTAAGCCCATGAGAGCCCCTATAACTGATTTTGTTACATCCGAACTTTAGCGGGGAGTCTCAGGTCCCTCTTGGATGAGACATACCTTCTTTAGCGAGGGAGGCCACTCAACCACTTTAGCCCGTTTGCATGCATATTGGCCGTTTGACTTTTTGGTATGATCTTTGACTACTAGTTGGCCTTAGAATATATTTTTATTTTGTAGATTCATAAGTCATCGTGGAGTCGGACCAGCATCTCCGTCGGTCCCATCAGTTGTTACAATTACCACTGGATTTCGGGTTCTTGCCTTCTAAAAGGCGTAGAGTTTTTAGCAGTGGTACACACACATCCAGTTCCAAACTTGTGGTTCCACAAGGATGAGTATTGAGTCTAGTCTTTAGAACACTGGGAGTTCTTCGACTCCCATACCCACTATAGTTAATGGCACCCCTTCGACTGTTGCAGCCGCTACAGTTGCAGTGCCGGAGGTTTATACCGGTACTATGGCTCGGCCTATAGTTAATGCTTCATTTCTTGCCTCAAAACCTTTTGGGGGTTTTGGTCAGTCACCGAGTTACAATTTTCAGTCCATCCCTATGGCTTCTAGTCCATTTTCTTATGGTATGCCTAACTTCACTTCATATTTTTCGACTGCCATCCCAGTTGTTGGCACTAACGCTATCTTTGGACTTGGGGGCACTACACCTCCTTACACCCCTTTCCCGTTTGGTGGTTCTCATATCCCCAAAACGAATCCTAATGTAGGAAGTGTCCCTGTTCCTAACCTCGGATCTAATACTTCTATGGTTGGATGGAACAACACAGCTGGCGGACAAGTTCTGCCCTATATCCCTACCTCCTCGGTGTTGATTCCGACCAATACTTTTGGCATGATGAATCCACTTCAATCCTCCAGGTTCCCACATGGAGGAGGTCAGTCTTACACTTTGGGCAACCCCCAACCTGGATCCAATCCAGTTGGGGGAATTTTTCGTAACCCCCAGCCCGGATCTAATCCGACTGGGGGAAATTTTCACAATCCTTATTAGAACATTCCTGCTGGAATGATGCCCAACCCACCCTATATGAATCATCCTGGGGGAGGGCCTTATAATTCCAGACAGGGATTTGGTACTTACCAGAATCCTGGATGGAATGCAGTTCCCAACACACAATCTTTCGCGAGAGGATGGGGCCAGATGTCGCAACCCCATCTCCCTTTTCTGGCCATGCTCAATCTGCCAGACTTGTCTAAGTTAGTAAATGACCCGGTGAGTCATGATCCCACATGGCCCCCCGTCCCCACCAAAATTCCTTCAAACATTCCAAAGTTTGAGGGTGAGAATGGAGATGACCCTGGTGAACACGTCACTACCTTCCACCTTTGGTGCTCATCAAATTCCCTGAACCATGATTCTATTAGATTACGACTGTTTCAACACACTCTCATTGGAGTTCCTTTGCAATGGTACATTGAGCTACCTAGGGGGGACATATGGGTCATTTAATCAGTTGGTGGTGGCCTTTCTCAACCAATTTCAATTGCCCATTCGTTATGATGTTGGCCTCGAACTTTTCTCGACTTTACACCAGGACACCGCCACTCACATCTCGTATCATATCCAAGATTTGCGTAGATGGAGGCGGTTGATCAAGACTGCTATACCCCCAACCTTTCTCCTAGAATGGTTCCTAAAGTCTTTGCACCCTCCTATCTCAAAGAACTTTGCTACTTTTGGGGTTTCCAACAAGGAAGAGGCTAGCTTTAGAGCCTAGTAGTTAGATTTAATATATGCTCAGTCTGGGATGTCATATCACCTTCTTCCAGAAGCACCGCGGTCAAATTATGATCCAAGGAAAAAACCCAGAATTCATGCCGATGGCATTGTAGGGTCTACCAATGTAAAGTCTGCAGACTCGACAACAAAGTCTGTCGGAGGATCAGCTTCGTCTAGATCCTCCAAACCCACCCAGTTGACAAATGTACATTCCGTGCAATCGTCGAAAAACCCAAATGGTGACCAACAACCAGATGGGAATAAAAGGAAAGGTCTAAACAATCGTAAGGGTGGGAAAAATGGTAACAAACCCAAGGACAAAGATAATAATGGAAAGCAAAATGATAATGCTAGAGAGGGCAAGAAAGAGAAACGTAAGGTGAAGTTTCCTTGTAAACTTTGTACTGATGACCACCTTACACACTTATGCCCCAAACTCGCAGAGGATGCGAGGCTTTTAAATATATCGCCCGTTGTGCTGATGAATCCATTCCCACACAACCAGCACTTAGCCTCTAGCTCTTCGAATGCCGGAAATGCACCCAGTGGAAGTTAAAACCCACCGTCGCAAGATGGCGAACGTGTTTGTATCAATATGGTCGATGCAAAAATCGATATAGCCACCCATTCTCAAGATTATAGCTCTTCAAAAATCTAGTACCGGTCTAGAAGCTCCTCCTCCCCCTCTGGAGACGAACCTACAGATTGAGAAACTAGAGCCACCACCTCATATTCTGAAAGGAGTACTTAAGCGCTCTACTCACAACCCTAATGTTAGAGCCGCCCAGAACTACTCTATTGTTGAGGATTTGGGTCAAACCCCTTGTGCGATGTCAGCTTTGGAGGTACTCCAGACATGTCCATCATAGAGGAATGCCTTACTATCTGCCTTAGGAGCTCTAGAACCTAGTGGCTCAAAAGTTATCAAGTTTGACGTTACAGATGTGAAGCCTCACTTACCCTACCATGTAGCTTTCCAAATCCACACGGATTATTCCAAGTATACTATCAAACGAGCAGTCGTTAATGAAGGTGTTGCCACCTGCGTGATGTCCCTGGTCTATTGGAAATATCTCGGTTCTCTGACCCTTTCCAAGTCGTCGAACATGTTGACTGCATTTGATGGTCATTCCTTCCACCCTCACGGTATTCTCCCTACCTTTCTGGTCCAGTTAGGTGGGAAGACGGTAGAGGTGGAGGTAGAGGTAGTGGACGCACCTCTTGATTATAACCTATTACTAGGTCACAATTGGACCTATTTTATGGTCATTTTCATATCGTTTGTTTTCAGTACACTTTGTTTTCCTCATCAAGGGGAGATCATGAGTATCGACCAATTATCCTTTGTGTACTCTAGTCCTAGCACATTTGTTGCACTGTCAATCTCGGTGATCGACAATTCTCAGTCGGCAACTGAGAATATCGGTGTCAAAATGTATTCCTCCCTTATGGGTACCTTTGACTTCTCGACACCGATTCACCACGTGTACACCATGTCTAGTAGGCCTTCTTTAGCAAGGAGGTCCATTCCTTTCCACGCTTCCTATCTTAGTGATCCATGGACCCTACCTTCTCTAAATTCATCGAGTGAAGGTCAGTCGCATGCTGGCATGGCTATGCCACTATCCGCAACAAAGATTGCATATCAAGTTGTTCTTGACTCTCCCGTTGATCCTGATCCTGTTACCTCGTCGACGGACGTGGACGGTCCTGCTCTCAGGCTTGTATGGGCCACCTCATTGTCTTTCTCTCATGATTTACTAGATGAGACTTTGCCTTCGGATGAAGCCATCCTCAAAGCCATGAATGGTTCTGAGAGACCTTGGGATGATATTCATCATCGATCTTATTTTCTCCCAAGTCTTGAAAGAATCGAGCAAGATGACTTTCGGTCTACCTTGAGTGAGATAGTCGGTCACGTTGTAGTTCCACTTGAAACGCACGACATTTATGTCGAAGGAAATATGGCGAGTATTTCTCCTACCGTCTTGATCGATATCTCTCGCACCCCTGGAAAGATTGAGAACATAAATATAGGTGCAGATTGTTCGCCAGAAGAAATCTTGATCTACACCGAGCTCTTCAAAGAATTTTGAGACGTATTTGCTTGGTCATATGAAGAAATTATAGGGATTGACCCTCGTATTGTCGAACATGAGATTAGGACTTATCTGGATGCTAAACCTATTCGACAACATCTTAGATCTATAAATCCTAGGAAGGCCCCTGCTATTAAGGTAGAGGTGGAGAAGCTACTTAATGTTGGCTTCATCTACCCATTTCCCTTGACCGAATGGGTATCCAACCACGTTCCTGTGAATGAAAAACAAGGAACCATCTGTGTGTGTATGGTCTTTCACAACCTGAACAAGGCTTGTCCTAAAGATAACTTCCCCATGCCTTTCATTGATCAGATTCTTGATGAGTGTGTGGGAAGAGAGATATTTTCTTTTATGGACGGATTTTTAGGGTATAACCAAATCCAGATCAAACCTGAAGACAAACACAAGACAACATTTATCTATCCTTGGGGTACTTTTGCATACCGGAAAATGCCTTTCATCCTTAAAAACATCGGAGCAACCTTCCAGCGTGCCATGACTTTCACTTTTCACGATATCAAGCACATAGTCAAAGCCTACCTTGATGATCTTGCTGCTCACTCTTGCAAGAGAGTGGATCATGTTATAGACCTTCAACTATTTTTTGAAAGATGTTGTTACTATAGCATCCAGTTAAACCCTCACAAATGCATATTTTGCGTTAAGTCTGGTCGTCTCTTAGGATTTTTAGTTTCCAAGACCGGGATCATGGTAGATCCTCTTAATGTTGAGGCAATACTTTAGTTGCCTCCCCCGCGCATGATTAGACAACTTCAAGGTTTACAAGGGAAATCTAACTTTCTACGTCGGTTCATAGTGAATTATGCCAATATCACTAAGGGTTTCATGCACCTTTTGAATAAGGACACCCCTTTTATCTGGGATGAGCGAGCCTAGGAGTCTTTCAACGCTTTAAAGAAAGCATTGGTATCAGCCCCTCTGCTGAAATCCTCTAATTACGGTAGAGATTACTTGTTGTATATTTCCACGTCTGAAGAGATGATTAGTATGGTTCTAGTTCAGGAAGATGATGAACTCCACGATTATGTCATCTACTATCTTAGTCAAAATTTAGTCGGTCTTGAGCTTAATTACTCTCACGTTGAAAAGCTAGCTTTGGATGTCATTCACGTAGTCTAACGTTTACGTCACTATATATTGCTTTGCAAGACTACTGTGGTTGTTGATGTCAATCTGTTTCAATATGTCCTTACCAAGCGTATCATAGGGGGGAATATAATAAATGGATTGTCATCTTACAAGAGTTTGATCTCGACTTTGCTTCGGCCAAGTCCAAGAAATTGCTAGTTTTTGCAGAGTTAATATCCGATTTTCCACGATTAGATGAGGATGTTGTCCATGTCAATTTGTTTGCAGATGAACACATTTTCCTTGTCTCGTCGTCTAACCCCTGGTATGTAGACATTGTTTTATATCTTCAAACCTTGAAGTTTGCTCAGCATCTCTCACGAGATGATCGATGATGTGTTAGATAACAAGCCAAAAAGTATACCATCGTCGGTGAAACTTTGTATCGTCGAGGGATAGATAATATCTTGCGTCGTTTCTTAACTTACGAGGAAGTCGAGTCAGTCCTAAATGATTTCCACAAAGGGGTCAGTGGTGGTCACCTATCCGGGCTTGCGACAACCCAACAAATCCTGCGAGTCCGCTATTTCTGGCCTACTATAATTAAAGATTGTATCGAAGTGGTTAAGAAGTTTCACTCCTGTCAAGTGTTCACTCGAAAAATGTGCTCACACCGAGCCCCTCTTCACCCAGTCATTACCGTCGATCCCTTCACCAAGTGGGGGGTAGATTTCGTCGATTGCAACCCAACTTTAGTTGGGGGGAATCAACACATTATCATGGTCATCGACTACTTTACTAAGTTGGTCGAGGCCATGCTTACCATAAAATACGATGGGAATACTACAGCCTTCTTCATGTTCAACCAAATTATCGCCTAGTTCGGTATCCCGAGTGATATTGTCATTGATCATGGCAGTCACTTTCAGAATGAAATGATCGTAGAACTAGCATCTAAGATGGGTTTAGGACATGGTCATTCATCTCCTTATTACCCCCAGGAAAATGGACAAGTATGGGCCGTCAACAAGTCTCTCAAGACCTTTTTGAAAAAAACTGTCAGTCGGACTAATTCCAATTGGCAAATCATGCTATATCCCGCGCTTTGGGCATACCGAACCTCGGTTAAGACTGCCACTAGTTTTTCCCCTTTTCAGTTAGTGCACGGTGTGGAGTCGATCCTTCCTATTGAATGTGAAATCCCTTCTCTCAATTTGGCAGTCGATCTCCTACCTGACACTTCATATTTATAGCAACGCCTTGTACACCTAGAGAGTCTTGATGAGCACTGTTGGGACGCCTTTATGGCTATCGAGGCAAACAAGAAACATGTCAAGGTTCAATACGACAAGTCTATTTGTCCCCAGTTGTATGATGAGGGTGACTTGGTCCTCTTGTATGACCAAGCCAAAGAACCGCTAGGGGCAGGCAAGTTTAAACCCATGTGGCACGGTCCTTATATCCTGTGACGTGTTCTAGAAAAAGGAGCCTACGAGTTAGAAGATTATGAAGGGAATAAATTGGTCAAGCCCAGAAATGGGCTCTACTTGAAAAGGTACTATGCTTGAGACCTAGTCTTAGGCAGAACTCTTTGTATACTAATGTAAATTTAGTGTATATACATCTATTTTTCCCTTTTCTTTTGTCTTTGGCTTGCTTATCAAGTTTTCCCTTTTGTTGGAAGATGTCAACGGAGTCTTCGGTCTACATAGGATTCATAGACGGAGCCATTCATCATACACGGAAATTGTCTTCTACCACTTGGGTGGTTTACTCACCCGACGGTTTGCTAGTGTCTTCAGGTGGCGTATGCCTAGGGCTATCCATGAATAGTGTGGCCGAATATAGCGTCATCATAGAACTTTTGTGTGATGCTATCTCACATGATATTCGCTCTTTAGAAGTTTTCCCAGATTCCTAGTTAGTAGTATGTCAGTTGAAAGGCCATATGTCATTTGAAAGGCCATTATCACGTGCGTGATCCTACTTTACTCCGTTGATTCCTATGGGTATGTCTTTTAGAATGAAAATTTGATTTTATTACATATTTTCACATTCCTAGGAGTTCTAATCATGTATCTGATGCCTACGCTAATTATGTTTTAGATTGGCATTTGTCACATTAATAAAGCAAATAAAACCATTAAATCAATGAACACATTGTAAGATATAAGTAAAGTCGAAGATCCCTTTTTTATATATTTCAAAATATGGTGTTTATATTACAAAAATTGGGGCTAAAACCCTCAAAACACATATACATCCAGTATACATATCCCACGAAATCTACGCCTGTGGCGCCGGATGTGTGTCATGGTAGCAAACCACGGCATTTGCAAGACACAGGAAGAGTCGTACCCATGCTCTAGGTACACCAACAACCTGTCGTTGCATGGCTTCAGGTAGATCCTCTACCTAAACCATAGGAATCCTCTGTGTCAAACGAGACAGGTTGCCCTGCACATTCTATAGGACTCTCTTCATTTCTCCTCCCACCGCCTCATCTCCCCGGTTCCTTCATCTATGTCGAAGAAATCCCTCTGGTCGTCGTGGACCCACATCTGCAATTACACAAGTATCTAGTTAATATTTAAACACCATTCAAAAATATTTTTCTTCCCTAAATATAAAAATACAAAAAAATGAAATATGTAAAAACTTTTACCTATATCACCATAAGCAGCCCCTGGTGGAAGTGGCATATCTGGATCTCCTCTAAAATCAATCCGCGCATAGGGTTAGTCGTCCAGAGCAATGACTTGTCTCCGCCACCAGAAGAAAAAATCATCGTTGTAGGGTGTCAACACCCTACCTCCCCCCTTTCGTTTCATGACCTCAATCCACCGTACCATGGCTGGATCACGTGGTCCTCTAGGAAGAATCTCCACTCTAGGTCCTAGACCTAGAACCCGCTCAAAAAAGAAGCTGCAAAGAATAGAGGAAAACCTGAAGTTTTGCTTACTCCCCTGTTTGCACTCTGTCAACTGGCCTTTCATATTGGTCAGCAGTGAGGTACACAAATCATAGACAGTGGGTCTAGCACACTCTACTGCGTAAAACATAAGTGGTCTCGATGCTTGATGCAACGAGGCTAAACCTATGATCCTGGTAAGCACAAGCACAATGATCTTCAAACTGAGGTTCCTTATTTCCCAGATGGGGATTTGACTTCCCACCTTGGGAGTCCCTGCTACACAGTGGGCATCGATATACTCCTCGATCTTCATCCCACTCCTTGATACGCTTGACTTGAGGTTCACAACCTCTCTTCGACATGATAGACCAGTCAAGAAGGATGTCCTCTACTTCGATCCTCAATGGTTTTCCATCAAGGATAAAGCTCTCGCTATCAGGATCCCAGTAACCCACCAACATTTCCAACAACCTCAATTGGGCCCTCATTCCTTTGAGAGCCCAAAATTTGTACAAAAAACATCTTTTTAGAGCCGCTTGAGCCACCGGATCCCGATCCACAACTGCATCTACCTCCTCATGCTCTCACTCTCTCCATTCCAAGACCATCCTGCAAAAAAAAAATCAATTTTTGAGTTATAACTCCTCTTTTTGGCCATTTGCGTACCTATACGCGGCTTTATTTGCACACAGTCATGTGTAGGGATTAATACATGCTTCCTGTGGTTCACACAGGAGCGTATACCTAGTCATACATGTGACCTATACAAGGAAACCCGTGTATACCAAAAATCCTAATTTACGCCCTCAAAAACTAAAAAATTGGAACTTGATTCAAAAATGTAATCCATTGAATTTAAAGAGGAAGATGTGAAGATTTACCTGATCCAGACAGTTCGTGATTTCGTTGCCTGATGATCACGCAATTGTCATTTGAATCTTGGAGGTATTTTGGTCCAAATTGCACTATTTGGGTAAAAATCAAAATGATACAGTAATTTTTTATTTTATTACTATTTATAAGTTATTTTTACCCCACTTTATATAGTTTCATGCTATTGTTTCACCTAATGGACTAATTCAAGAGTGGTTTTGAGCTGGCTTTTGTAGTTTTGACTCAGTTTTCTTGTGGATTTCGATGTCATGATTGGTCGTTCGTCACCTCAGGAAGGTATTTTCATAACCTAGCATATAGGATAGGTATCTACTCCATCGTGCATTTTTGCATTATCCTTGAACTATCGCTTTTTATGCCTTAGTTACAAACCCATTTATTGCGACACAAAACCTCCCATCTGCTATAAATAGTGTTGCTAATAAATGGTAGAGACTTACTAAACATGGACACCCTAGTTAGATCCTCTTTGTCATTTGGTGACCATGTCGATTTTTTTCTTAGGACTGGGAGTCCATTATAATTCGATACATGACTTTATGATGAGCCTCATTTCTCATTCATGCACATGCGTCCTTATTCCCCGCGGACTCCCAAAAATGAGTCTTAGTTAAGCTCTTTTCCGACTCATCTAAAAACCAAAAATATTGTCGAGTGATTTTTCCCTTTCACACTCGTTAAAATTGGATCTGAAAGGTCACGAGTCTTAGTTAAGCTCTTTTCCGACTCGCTATCAAAAATAGAAAAGATTGCTGAGTGAACTTATCTTTTTTACACTCATAAAATGGATTTGAAAATATGTCTATTTGGAACAAGTTTACCCCTTTTTCACACCAAGTAGACTAAAATACATAAAAAAGGATATTTTTTGGCGGTAAGTTGTGATTTCATCTCATGCCCTCGCTTGCAGTATTGAGCCTTCAACCGGTTCTCGCTTTGCATTATAAACCGTTGCCTAAGTAGTTTTTGCATCCTCAACCAAGCAGAGCCTTGTTTATATCCTTCACAATTTGACACCCTATACCCTGGAGGGAACATCACCCCGAGTGTCCATCTCCCGCATGCATTTCCTTGCATTGAGCATAGGTATGTTCCACTGTTGAAACTAGTTTTGCTTACTTGCAACACTCGTTTCCTCCTCTGTATCATAGCATTCATTTGTTATGAGAAAACAAAAAAAAGACAGGTGGGAAGGGAGTACTATATCATAATTGGGAAGGGAGCACAAAGTTATTGAGTCCTTGCGTCATCATAATTTTGGGTTTATCATGGCCTTAGGAAGCTGATCTCGTTACAGAGTTTTCTCTATCGTCTGTTTACTCTTCCAGTCCCTATAGAGAACGTTATTGATGACTCCTGCATCTAATAGTCACATCATTGGGTCTATGCTACCAGAGTCCACCATATGTCTCATGCTCTTGTTCAAAAGAAGTCTATCAACCTATGTCGATCACTCCTCAGAATTCTTGACTTTGCATGTCGGCCATACCCTCATTTTGTCTCAAAATCACATGATATTATGGTCTTATCATGCACCATGGCCCTACTTTCATCATTGGTAGGTCACCTTGAACCCAACAATCAACATTTCATCATTGGTCATTGACTGGGTGGTTTCCCTTGTGTTCGACGGCAAGACATCTATTCACACTTTGGGATTCGTGTAGTGTCTTGGATGCCATTAGCCTTATTGGTGGTTTCCTCTCCTTTGTCAGCATTTTTCATCATTGGTTGTTATTCAGAGGGTCTTTTTCATGTACTTCTTTCATTTGGCACACGTGAAAGACGCACAGGGTCATTGGTTCATGAACATGTTCTTCGTCCGATCTCCACCAAATCATGAAGCTCCTGCTTTGTTCCTCATGCTGACTGATGAGAGATTCCTTAATGCTCTCCTTTCAGCGGGTCTCTTTCCATCGACTTCATCTCATTTATTCTGGATATGGGACCTAGAGTTTTATGAGTACCTTGAGGCTTGCAGTCATTAGTGGCAGGATTTCTCGCCATTGACAGATGGGAATACATCAATGTCTCTTGATCAATGGATTCCTCAAGTGTTCGACACCGACTCCTTTATTCGCACTTGTAGAAATCTACTTGGTGCCTTGATACCTACTTTCATTATTGGTAGGTTGTCTCACATTTGTTAATGGTATACCTCAATGACCAGTAATAAAACAATGTCTCATTATGTCTCATTATGTCTCATTATGTCTCATTATGTTTGACCTCAAAATAGTTCTTAAGAAAACATTAACATCCATCCAGATTCAGAAAAATTAAGATCATTATGACTATTTAGAAAATAACATGTGAATACGTTTACTTATTCATAAACTTCATTAATTGATAATAACTTGCAGAAATAAAAATGCTAGCATGGAGAGAAATATTAACAACAAAGATCAACACACTTTACACTAGTTGATAACGGAGTTCACCCATCTTGGGTTACGTCTCCAGGTCCGCTTCCAAATGAGAGGCCACTCTATTTATTCTCAAATGACTGATACAATAATGACTCAAACTTGTTTTTTTACGATTCCCTTCTTATATGTTTCTCATCCACTGAATTCCTCTCAAAATTTTGAGAAGAACGAGTATAAAATCGATTGTATTCTAAACAGGTGCCCAAAGACCCCTTTTGGCACGCTAAACGAGACTATGATTCTCATACATAGCAAATTGTAATAAGATTTTTTTACATAGTACTTTAGAACATAACTGACATTGCCATCATATTCCTCTCAGAAAAATGATAAAATGAGTATAAACACTATATACTTCTCTCAAAGAACTGTGGCATGAAAAATGATGCAAACCAAAATAGCAATACCTCTTGGCATGCATTTCAATGCACCCAACACTCCAATTTGGAACATAAATTGATGCCTCCAATCTTGGCATGCATTCCAAGGCCTGTACAATGACTAGGCATGTGGATTTTTATATAGGCTAGGTCAAGGGGGTTGAACCCCAGGCGCTCCACTATATTCTCAGGGAAATTAATTAAACTTAATTAAAATGTTTCTTGTTGGTTTTAACAAGCAGTGCAGTTGGTGCAACGGTCAGATTCATATGGTTAAGGTGTTGAAATATATGTGTTGAGGTTGGGGATTTGATTCCCTTTGACCCCAACCATTTTTTATACCCCTTATCCAATATTGTCCAATCAGAGGATGCCACATGGAATCCTCTGATTGGTCCAATTGTTGCACAGTCAGTTCCATGTCAGCACACAGTCAACCTGCCTATGTCAGTTGCCACATCAACATTCAGTAAATGTCATACAACCACATCATCTATCCATTCACATGCCATTTGTCTACCATGTCAGTTGTCCGTACATTGTCATGTCAACATCGTACTACCACAGGTCACAACTGTAAAGTGCCACATAAACATTGTACCAACCATGTGTCATTAATACTGCCACATGTCATCATTTTAGTGATGCCATGTGTCATCCATATGGTATCTGTACAATATATAATGCCATGTGTCACCTCCTGATGGTGCCACGTGTCACCCCTTTTTTCTATTTTCTATGTTTTTGTCGAAACTTCAAAAGGCCATAACTTCCTCATACGACGTCTGTTTGAGGCTGTTCAAGTTTCATTGGAAATCTCTCATCAATATCTATATAATGAAGTCATTTCCATTAGTGTTTGAGACTATCAATTATTGAGTGTTCCCTATCCTCCCATATCACACCTCCCCACTAAATATCTTTTGGACCTCCAAAAGTATGGATTATACAACAACTTAGTGACAATAAATATTCCTCACTTTTCTAGTCTCTATCCACTTTGTTGAAATTCACTTCAACTAATATTCATCCTGGAACTGATCTTTGTCTTGGAACTCCATCTTGAATCTCCATCTTGAACTTCCATCTTGGATCGCCATCTTGGATCTTCATTTTGGACCTCCATCTTGGACCTCCATCTTGAATCTCCATTTTGGAATTTCATATTGGATCGCCATCTTGGAATTTCATCTTGAAACTCCATCTTGGATCTTCATCTTGGACCTTCATATTGAATCTCCGTCTTGGACTTCCATCTTGGATCTCCATCTTGGATACAGATTTGATCTCCATCTTGGACTTGATCATTCTGGTGTTGGTCATGCCATGGGCCATCTTGGCTTCATTGTTCTTGTATTGCTTGATGTATCTATTGGAGCCTTTGAATGAAGTTCTTGTTCATTTCCTTCACTCGCTTCCCTGAAAGAAAAATACAAACATGTTTCTACAAAAAACTCTACTATTTGAATTACTTCTTTACAAGGCATTAAGAATACATCTTACATGAACATGGCATTTACATAAAATCTTTACGATGTACATAGAATAAAGCATACATTTTACATGGAATTTAATAAAAAACAACCTATACTTATTTCACTCTCTTAATAAATATTCTACCTCCTTACTTCATAGAAAGAAGACTATTTCCATCCTAGTTTACAACAATGGAAACATAATTTAGAAGGACTACATATGCATGCTAAATTTTCTATTTACAAATGATAAACATCAATGTCCCATTGTAGGCTACTTCCCTGTAATGGAATCTTCCCAGATACCTATCCTGGGAAGGGATAGGTGGGATTCTTCATGGACTCTTTCTTCCAACAGTACTAGAAGGAGCCTCACAATTGTTTGTCTCTGACTCTGTCTCTAACACTGAATCCAACAAACCACTGGATCCAATTATAGGTCGTCCAACAACCTATATAATCTCTCATTTATTACACCAAGCACCATTGTTGTGTGTTGAGTATATTTCTCTGAATATACGACTACTTGTCCATCCTGGAACACAACTCCATATCCCTCATCTTTGAAATCTAACACTGAGAGAAAATTCACTTTCAATTTTGGAACAAACAACATTTGTTCTATCCCCATAAATTCTCTTGAGTTGAGCTGGAATCTCACACATCCAACTCTTGTTACTGCATGTCTGGTATTAGTCCCAGATCTTACATAACAGTCTTTGTTTATTTCTGAAAAGGTAAGGAATATTGACCTCATTCTTTTCATGTGGCGAGATAAGCCATTGTACACAAACCATACATCAATGTCTTCATGCACTATACTACTAAGACAAGCCATCAAAAATAATTCCTTCTCAAACTTCTCAACCACATTACCAATTTCAGTTGAGGTTGCTACTTGTCTCATTGTAAGTGCTTTCACATCTTCCTGGTTCTGATTTGGACAAAGTTGTGGAAGAAGTTTCCAAAACTTTTCAATCCAATGACCACTCTTACCACAATGAGTGAAAAAATTCTTGTTCTTGTCCTGGAACCACAATATTTTCTTGTCATTCTCCCTATTCTGCTTTGGAAAATGACTTTTGCATCTCACCTCCTTCTTGGATGACTTCCCCTACAAGGATTGTCTTTTCCAACATTTTGCCACAAAATGGTTATTAGATCCACAAAAAACACATGGATATATAGACCATAAGTTTGGTGTTATTGAACCATTATTTCCAAGATTAAGGAAAACAATGGAGTAATATCCAAGTCCTTTAGGAACGCCATTTATGTCAGTCTCACAAGTGGAAAATGCCTTCATTCCTTCCTTGGAATGCTCACCTCTTCTTGGAGATGCTTCGTGTTTGATGCCTTTCCCATGGCTCGAAGGTTTTTCTATTAGAACTAACGACTTATGAAGTATCTGAACTTCTTCATTTGAAACTTCCCTTACTTCAGTTGTCTTTAGAGCATTCTCCATCTCCTTCTTTGCCATACCCCAATCCTGCATGACAAGATATTATCTTTGCCTGTATGGGATTAGTCATTCCTTGGCCATTGATGCCAAGACCTTTTCCATCATATCCCATCTTGGTTAGTATCTTAAAGACAGTACCATAATTATGCTCCTCAAATTCATCCAAATAAATATTTTCACCTTGATGGGAATAAAAAGAGCGTGATGGTTCATTTTCATGTCATACCTTGGTCATTGTTTATAAATCTATAGTAGAATATGGCCTCTTTTGCATGATATACTTTTCCTTCTCCACTTGCTTAGCTTTATGGAATTGTGCCAACATCTTGTCTTTGGCCTGCAACTCACTTTCCAATTCTTGAATAATGTCCATCAACAATTCTTCATGTCTTACCGACCGATCTTGAATCTCTGGCTTCTCATCCTCGAGGTATTGTAGTTGCATTCTCAATTCAAAGTTCTTTTTCTAAATCTACCAGTTCGTGTCTTTCTGAAGCCTTAATCTCATTAGAGTTTTTCTCATGGTGGCCCTTTACAACAAAGAGATTTGTGCTTTCAAACAAGAAGTCTTCAAGCATGCCTTCACCTAGCTTGAGTTTGGACTTTGTATTTGAATTTTATGAGGTTTATAAAGCTAGGTAGGTTTATAAATAAATAACCAAAGTTTATAAAACTAGGTGAATGCATGCTTGAAGACTCCTTGTTTGAAAGCACAAATCTCTTTGTTGCAAAGGACCACCAAGGTCACTTTGTTATGAGGTTGGAAGGAAAAAAGGATAAAATGTTTCCTTTTCCTTGATTATTGTAATAGGTTATACATGTATGTCCATAGCTCCCAAATTTTTTTAATTCAAATATAACTATTATTGAAAAACAATTACCAATTACATTTTAATAAATGTTTGTAGACAAAATTTCTAGATGCCTAATTTTAAAGTTACAAGCTTTATAATGCTTTGAACAACATGTCCAAAAAGAAAAAGAAAAATCGAGCTCATAAGACCCATTTGGTAATTGGTGTGCAATTATTCAATGTAAAAGGGTCATCCTTATGTAATAAGACCCCCTAGATATTTGGTAATCATTAATGTTGGGGCCCTAGTGGTTGGAGTGCTTATGGCTCACTTCAAAGGCATAGGGTCAACCAAAGAAGGCATGATCATGAATGTGTATGTGGCCCAAAGTGCTCAGGACAAAGAACTGTTTTTTAAAAGAATAGCCAATATAAAAGCACTACTGGGTTCATCTAATTGGTTGTTGTGAGGGGATTTCAATATCATCCTAACGCTGGAGGAAAATATTGGAGGTACCAAGTGGCTTGATCAAGATAGTGGTAAGTTTTGAGCCCTCATAGATCAACACTTATAGATATAGAAACTAGAAATGGTATCTTCACCTGGTCCAATCGCAGATCTGGGCATCAACATGTGTCTTGCAGATTGGACTCTTTCCTCATCTCAGAAACCCTGTTGTTGTAGGATCCCATCATTGAAGCCAACATCCTCCAAAAAACAGGCTCGAATCATTGGCCATTATCGCTCTGTCTTGATACCGGAGCCGTGCCCAAACTCAAACCCTTCCTATTCGAGAAGTTCTGGCTCACTCGCCCAGACTTTCATAAGCTTTTAGAATACTAGTTGGCACAAGCAGGAATAGACCATGATACATGCATTTACAAATTCCAGCAATGGCTCAAAAAATTTAAATCACAACTAAAGAGATGGAATAAGAATGTATTTGGGAACATTCTGCAAAGAATGCAGGAAATTGAGCAACGCCTGGAAATGTTGCAAAAGATCTTCATTACTAGGGACAGAACGGAATCCTTAATGAGGGAAGAGGAGGAACTCAAGGTGGAACTGGAGGAGAGAAAGGACCAAGAGGAAATACTCTGGAGGCAGAAATCCATAGTACAATGGCTTAAAGAGGGTGAAAAGAACACCAAGTTCTTTCACCGATCCATGGTGCGCCAAAGATACATCAAAAAAATCACTCAGTTGGAGGATGACCAGGGAAACCCCATCAGGCACCATGAAAAAATAGCAGAGGAATTGACCAACCACTACAAAGATATCCTAACATAACCCATCGAAGACAGAATGTCAGCGATATGCAAAATCACCAGGCACATACCCTCCCTAGTCACACATGAACAGAATGAAGCCCTGACAAGGACCATCACCCAAGAGGAGTTGGACCAAGCAGTTAAATAAATTCCCCCAGGTAAAGCTCCAGGCCCAGATGGTTTCATGATGGACTTCTTCCATTACTGTTGGCCAATGATCAGAGAGGAAGTCTGGCAAGTGGTGGAGGAATCAAGAACTTTTGGGCAAGTTCTCTCATCCTTCAATGCCACTTTCCTCACACTCATCCCAAAGGAAGAAAGGGTAACAAATCCTAAGCAATTTAGACCGATATCACTTTGCAATGTTATCTACAAAATTATCACCAAGGTCATTTCCATGCGCCTCAAACCAATACTTCCGCACACCATCTCCAAAGAGCAAGTTGGCTATGTGGAAGGAAGAAAAACCATGGATAGTGTCATCCTAGCCCATGAAGTCATCCACTCACTGAAAATAAAAAGGACTCCAAGCATGCTCATCAAACTCGACCTTTCCAAATCTTTTGACAGAATCAACTGGAAATACATGCACTCCCTCCTTGAGGCCTTTGGCTTCGATAATCTCTGGGTGGCTTGGATCATGAGGCTTACTTCCTTAGATTTCTTCTCTATCCTAATCAACGGAGTTCCATCCCAACCTTTCTCTCCCTCTAGAGGTATTCAACAAGGGGACCCCCTCTCCCCCTTCCTCTTTGTTATATTGGCAGAAGGACTGGGGTGCTACCTCAAGGCCTCAGTTGAGGAGGGCTCCCTTAAAGGACTACCTCTTCAAAACATCCAACCTTACCCCTCCCACGACCAATTTTTTGATGATACCCTACTGATGAATACACCAACGGCCCAAGAGGCCACTAAGCTCAACTCAATCCTAACAGACTTTGTTGAAGCTTTAGGAATGGCCTTAAACCTTGATAAGTCGCAACTCTATTTCTTCAACACCTCAGTGGCTATTCAAAACCACATATCATGAATTATGGGTATCCCCAAGAGCTCCCTTCCATCCAATTATCTAGGCATTCCCCTCACGGGAGTGGTCACTTGTAATATCTCCTAGGACAATCTACTGCTCTCCATCTCCAACAAGATCAATAACTGGACCTTTAGATCACTTAACCTTGCCTCTCGACTAGTTATTTTAAAAGTTGTTCTCCAAGCTCTTCCAACTTACCTTTTCACTTCTCTAGCAACACCCCAGTCTGTCATCAGGTCCATTAGAAACATCCAATGCAACTTCCTATGGCACGGGCATCACCCGAACAAAAAGTGGGCATTGGTAGGATGGGACAAAATCTGTAGGCCTAAATCCTTAGGGGATAGATCTTAGAGATCCAGGAAAAATCAATCGAGTAATGGGGGAAAACATTTGGTGGTGTTGGCTCAAGCACCCCATAGAACTATGGGAAAAATATGGAAAAGGAAATATGCTCCCACCACCATAGAAGAGCAACTAATTAGATTCAACGATCGAGTTCAAGGATCCAATATCTGGAACACGTCCTAGAACAATCGAATGCTCATACAAAACCATGCTTTCTGGGGGATCAGGAATGGAGAACACTCCCTGTTATGGAAAGACTCCTGGAAACAACAACCAACTCTAACCACTATTGAAGACCTCATTCCTCTACATCAACAAATGTAATATGGGGACTCCCTGCATGTAAAGGATCTATGGAAAGAAAATAATTGGCATCGACCCTGGTGTAGCTGGAAGATTAAACCTCATGAATTGAACATTCAGACGAAGTTGGACCTATAGGCCTAGAGAGACTGTGCAAATCAAAGAAAAATACATATAAGCGACGATCCAGACATACTCAGATGGGGGCACTTCACTGTAGGCCCCTTCTTAGTCAAAGAAGCTTATCATCTACAGGAAAACTACCAGGAGAAACCAAGGGAGCACATCTGGGGCAAGATCTGGAATCCAAAATTCTAGCTGAAAGTGTCAATCTTACTTTGGCTTATTGCCCAAAATCGCATACTTACTTGGGACAATCTTTGGAAACACGGGTTTGTTGGCCCTTCAATCTGCCCCCTCTATCATAAATAGGAAGAAATGATGGAGCACCTATTTAACGTCTGCAACTACAGTGAGATCATCTGAGATATGGGAGCACAACTAATGTGTCACTCCCATAGAAATCGAGCTAGCATCATAAGCACAGTGGATAATTGGGACTCGATTTCATACCAAAATCCAATCATGGATCGCATCTAGCAGCTATTACCTAGATTCACAGTGTGGAAAATCTAGAAAGAAAGAAACAAAAGGAATTTTCACTCATCGTCCTCCCCCCCTCTTTCAACCTGGGAAAATTATGAACCTGACTCGGGAAACGATTAGAGTTGGGCAGTGGACCTAGGAGGACCTTAAATGCAATCCTGGAGAAATTCATATCCTACAGGCCTGGAAGATTAACCTCACTAATGAAAGACATAATATTGGTGTCACTAAGATCAGTAGCATCCCGAGATCATGGTCCCCCCTCGCTTTATTAAATTGAACTTTGATGGCACTTCAAAAGGGAATTTGGGACCAACAAGATTTGGTGTGGTCCTTTGAGACGAGGAGGGGAAAATTATACATTATGTAGCAGGCTATCTAGGACTCAACACAAATAATGCAGCAGATCTCTGGAGCCTTCTCATAGGGGTCAATATAGCAACAAATCATGACTTACATCATCTCATCGTGGAGGGAGATTCCCAGATCATCATCCAGCTTATCACTAAAATATTTCATGGATCACACCCTTCGGATGTCTCACCCAGTTGGAGACTCTCAGGATTGCTAGAAGATTTAAAATCCCTCTTACAGCCTAATCTCACCCTTATCCCCTCCCATGTGAAAACAGAGGCAAACAAAATAGTTGATTTCCTGGCAAATGAGGGAGTGGATTCCATGGATGAACTGATTCACTGGAATGAGCAAACCTCTCCACAGACCAGGCTATCAAACCGTTGTTTGGACTTAGCCAGGAAATATTACTGGGTCCCAGATGAGGTGCCACATAGCAATGGGAGGCCATCCATCCCACCCAGTACTCAAGCCATAAATATGGCAGGTCGTCGCCCTTCACCTCAGTCTTGAATGAAGGGAGTGTTGGATTACTGAGAGAGGGGGTGAATCAGTAATAGCGTAATTATAATCCTTTTTCTTCAAATGTTATATCAATGTAGAATTATTATCCAATAATGAGCAGTAAGAAATAAACAATCACACACATACACAGTACACAAGTGTTTTATGTGGAAACCCAAATCGAGATAAAACCATGGACTGTTTTTTCTTATATTTCTTGAAGAATTACATTCATTGGAAGCACCAACTTCTTTTGTTTTCCAGCTGCAACTGGAAGGAGGCTCCAACCCCCTAGTTTCTCAGGCTACAACCTGAGGGAAGCTCCAACTCCCCAATTCTCTGGCTACAACCAGAAGGAAGCTACAACCCCCAATGTTCTCCGGCTACAACTGGAAGGTGGATACAACCACCTGTCCTTGCCCCGTCCTGCTACCCTGAAGTAGAAGTAGAATGATGGAGCCACTGTCACACTATCACTGTGAGATATACCGCTGTAAACCTGTACCAATAAATCTGAACCATGCATCAACCATGCATCAACTTGTACCTCAAACTGTAATCAACCTATACCATAAACAAGTGCATCAACCATGCACCAACCTGTAATCAACCTGTACCATAAACAAGTGAAACTATGTACCAAGTATGTACCAATCATGTGTCAACTACTCATCAACTATGAATCATCAATATGTACCAACATCATCAACTATACACCTCATGTATGTGCACCAACTCATCAACTACTTGTCTCAACCATGTACTCAACATGTACCA
>ML805290.1:455125-474432 GCA_009831015.1 Picea engelmannii
ATGATTCGAAGATAAAATTGAGAGAAATTGTTAATAATTTACAATAACTGATTCACCCCCCCCCCTCTCAGTTATTTCATACCTGTAACAATCCTTTTAGCTTCTGCCCCTCTAGCCTAATAACCACATAGCCACTTTGGCCTCAAAATACATACATACAAAGGCACTCTGGCCCCAAAGTATCCTGGCTCACCATCCTATATGTACAATTAAATTAATATTTACAATTAGGGTTCGACCTAGGGGTATTACATTCCCCCCTCCCCTTATTTATGCACTGTCCTCGGTGCATTATATACACATGTACAGTAAAAAACTTCAAGAGTCTTAAAAAAGATGCACGTATTCTACCCGCATAGCATCCTCATGCTCCCAAGTCGCATCCTCAGGACTGTACTAGGTCCATTGGACCTTTACTAGCCCTATGGCTCGATTCTAAAGCTACTTGATCTTCTAATCCAATATGCAAATTGGTTGCACTTGAAAGTCTCCTTATTGCTCCACCTAAATTATATTCCAATCAATGACATGATTAGCATTAGGTACATACTTTTTAAGCAATGATACATGGAATACATTATGAATACACATCGATGCAGGTAAGGAAAGCATGTATGCGACATGACCAATCCTCTCTAGGATTTTAAACGGCCCACAATAACGTGTTGCTAGCTTTGAGAAATTCCCAACTTCATGGAACTTCTCTTGACCTTCACTTTTAAGAAGACATGGTCACCCAATTTAAACTCTTTGTGAGATCTTTTTTTATCTGCATAACTTTTCTTCTTGTATTGGGTAGCCTTTAAATTTTGTTTTATTTTCACCATATGACCTTCCATTTCCCTGAGTAATTTTGTTCCAACCACTACTATGTCTGTTCGGTTGTCCTAGCTCACTATTGTGTTGCACTTTCTACCATAAAGTGCCTCAAATGGGCTCATCTTTAGAAATTCTTGATACCCATTGTTGTAATCAAACTCCACCAAATGTGAATAATCCTCCCATTTTGATGGTTTATCCATCACATCAATCCTTAGCATGTATTCTATCACCTGATTTACCCTTTCTGTTTTTCCATCTGACTTTGGATGATAGGTTGTGCTAAAATTCAGATCTGTTCCAAATCCATTGAATAATCCCGACCAAAAATTCGATGTAAATTTGGGATCCCTGTTAGACACAATTGTCTTTGGTACACCATGCAACCTAGCAATTTCCCTCATGTAAATATCAACAATGTTGGCTGCCTTGTGAGTTAACTTCATTGGAATAAAATGAGAATCTTTAGTAAGCTTATCCACCATCACCATGATGGAATCATGTTGATTGGTTGTTCTAGGAAACTTAGTGATGAAATCCATTGTTATAACTTCCCATTTCCACTAAGGAATGGGCAATGGTTGTAGCAATCTAGCTAGGTGTCTATGCTCAGCCTTGAACTTTTGACATTCCAAACACCTGGCAATAAAATTAACAACTTATGTCTTCATTCTTGGCCAATAATATTGGCTCTTGGCAGCTGCAATAGTTTTCTGGTAACCTGGGTGCCTTGCATAAGGCACATTATGCATTTCTTTCAATATCCGATTCTTCAATTCCTGAGAATTTGGCACATAAATTCTTCCCCTATACATGATAATTTCATCCTCTTTTAACTGAAAAACCTCAAATTTCTGCTACAAAATACCTTGTTGTAATTTTTTCTTTATTTCCATGTACTGTAGATCTGATTTTGCAACATCTTAAATTATGTCTTTCAAATCTAATTTACACATGCTAATGGTTGTAGCATGCATCTCATTCACTATCCTACTGAGTGCATCAGCCACCTTGTTCTCTTTACCCTTGATATGATTTATATTGAAGTCATATTCACTGAGGAATTCCAACCATCTACTTTGCTTGGCATTTAAACTTGGTTGTCCAAATAAATATTTCAGGCCATTATGGTATATCCTCAACTCAAATATTTTTCCCATGAGGTAGTGCCTCCACATCTTCAAGGCATGCATTATGGTAGCCAACTCTAAGTCATGAGTAGCATAATGTATTTCATGTTCTTTTAATTTTCTTGATTCATAGCACACCACATGCCCATTCTGACTAAGAACTCCACTAAGTCCTTCTTTACAAGCATCAATGCACACTACAAAATCTTCATTAGGATCAACAATTATCAAAATTGGTGCACTAGTCAACAAATATTTCAAGTGTTGGAAACTTCTTTCATAATCTGATGTCCACTCAAAATTCACACCCTTCTTTTGCAAGGAAGTGATTGGGTGAGCAATATTTGAGAATCCCTCAATAAATCTTATGTAGTAGCCTGCAAGTCCCATGAATGATCTCACCTCAAACACATTCCTTGGTTTTGGCCACCCTTCAATGGCCCTTATCTTTTCTGGATCCACCACTATCCCTGCTTTTGAAATGATATGTTCCAAATAATGAATCTACTTCTAGTAGAATGAGTACTTGCTTAATTTGGCATACAACGTATTCTCTCTCAATACCTATAGCACCATCCTCAAGCATTGCTCATGCTCTTCTTCATATTTTGAGTAAATAATTGTGTCATCCAAAAATACAATGACAAACTTATCCAAGTATTCTCTGAAAATACCATTCATTAGACACATGAAGACAAATGGTGCATTTGACAACCCAAATGATACCACTGTGAACTCATAGTGGCCATACCTCATTTTGAAAGCTATCTTGTTGATGTCTTATTCTTTAATTGTCACTTGATGATAGCCTGATATGAGGTCAATCTTGGAGAATATATTTTCATCCTTCAGTTGATCAAAGAGGTCATCTATCCTTGGAAAAGGATACGTGTTCTTCACTGTTACCTTATTCAGTTGCCTAAAGTCAATGCAAAGTCTCAATGTTCCATCTTTTTTCTTCACAAATAATATTGGGGCACCCCAAGGTGACACACTTGGGTGTATATACCCCTTCTTAAAAAGTTCTTCAAGTTGCATTTGCAATTCCTTCAACTCTGGTGTACTCATCCTATAAGGATTTTGTCACGCACTCGACCCCCTAAGTAGCCTTTTAAGGGATGGGGTGTAAATTTTCCACTTTCCTACAAATTCTATGAGTTCCTGGAATAAGGGAACCATTTCCTTCTCTCTAAGAGCTTTTCAATGACTATAAAATCGTCCAAAACCGAGTTCTGAGTCGAAATTTATGGCTTCTTGAACTTCTCGTGGTATCGTTGGTCAAAAGCATGTGGCACCCACATGGTTTTGTTATCACACTAAATTTCCTTGGGTTTTTAGTTTGTTTTTATCCTTTTTTAAGCCTTAGATTTTAATTTTTTAAGTTTCATCCCTTTAAAGTTTATGTTTGTTAGGACCCCTTAGATAAATAAAGTTTTGAGTCTTAACTCATGTTTTGATCCTCAAATTGATTTTTGGACTTAGAACCATTTTAGCTCATGACTTAAGATTTGATTCCCTTCATGATTTGTCATTAAGCTCGATCCTTCCCATGACTAGACCAATGTGACACACATTTCTCCCTATTCATGACCCCATGGTATGCCTTGATGTCCTTGCTTACCTGTCCAATCATTTTTTAAACTGGAGCAATGCCCACTCATCAGGTGGTTCTGTAGTGCCTTTCCCGCTCATCATGATTTCCACCATGAGTTATGATTGCCACGACTGATTTCATGTTCCTTGTTTTTAGTGCCAGGAGTTGGTTAAATATGCCTTCAAGATCGTGCATTTACGAGCCTTGGTAACGGTTTATAATTTTGAAAAACTCAATAGTGTTGCGCTGCGCAAATTCACAAGTTCTAATCAGGCAACAACAGGGCGACCAAATATGATGCTAATGAAGATTCGAGGTCTGAAATATTCGTAGCTTCATCCTGATATTTTGTTGAAGATTCCAACAGGTGTTCATTCCACAGGTATCCCATGTTTCCTCCTCTGCACATTAATTTTCGCAAATAATTCGCACTCAGGTTTTGGTTTATTGATCTTGCACAATTGTAAGAGACTTGTCTTTGCATGATATCCTTGTCTCCTCTCTTTTTTCAGACCTATGAAATCCATTGATTGTATCTAGTCTATTACTTCTATCTGCCATAGCCATTGAAGTTGCAAGCACCTAAATATCCTATCCTCTGCATACACATCGTTCTACCCAGAGGCGCTTCTTAACCCCTCTGTTTCTCCCCTACTTCCTTTCATTTTGGAGTTAAGCATTTTTACTCAATTGCAAAGGGACAATTACGGATTACCCCCTCACTGTCTACACTCTCAAATACCTATGCCAACCTAAGGGTGTAATTCCCACAGTCAAGCTTGGCTTACTAGCACCAGTCTGTTTTAAAATATCATCCTTGTACATTTGAAGCCCGATTTTAAGTCTTCCTGGTTATTACTATCCCATAAGCCTTTAAAAGCTCTCATTCTAAGCTATGGAGACTCTTCAATCGAGGAAGACACACAAAGGTGGCAAGGTGGTTAGGACAGAACCTATGGACATGCATCTTTTTTATATAGAGCCCATGGAAAGAGAGGCCTTTCAAAGAGTGGGATGCCTCTCTTTCTGCCAGAACATGCAAAGAGGCCATCTAGAGGTAACAAGACAATTTGCATTACATTTTGATGGTAGAAGAACCAAGGTTGGGGATTTGTAATTTGAGGTGACTGAAGCCTCTATCTCATCTGCAACATGAATCCCTATTATAGGTGAAAAGTGGTTCAAAGCCATGGCTTTGAGTTCAGCCTATGCCAAAGATATTTTTAAACCTGAACATCAATCTAGTGATTTGTCTAAAGGTGTGACAAGAAATCAATTGATTGAACAGTTTGACAGAATATTGAAGATCATCCAGAGATATTTTACATGTGAAGGGAGATTTAAAACATTGTACCAGTACCATATAAGACTATTGCTTCATTTTACTGGTAAGGTTGAAATGAATATCCCTTGTTATTTGTTAAGGAGCATTGGTAAGATGTAAGACAGGATTCAATCCAAATCTAAGGATGTAGATTCTAGCCTTTTCCACTCTAGATTGATCAGAATGCTAGTCTTTGAGGAATTGGGTAAGAAAGACATTTTATGGGAGCATTTTGTTGTTACTTCTCATTTCAAGTTGGATCTAGCATCTACTCCTCAATCACAGAATGCATGTCCATTATCACCCACCAATGTTGTTAAAGCAGGGACCAATAGGAAGAGAAAGGGAAGAGCCCTTGTTCAAGTTTCAGAGGTCAGCAAGCAGGTCACAGGAGCTAAGGAGGAAACTTGTCCTTCCCCACAAAGATATTTTTCACCACCTCCTCCACCAGGGTTAGAAGAGGTTCCTTCTTCTGCAAAAACTACATCCAAGAAAGGAAACAAACTACATTTCCCCTCTTCTCCTCCAGTATCCAATACCAAGGGCAAAAGACCTTTCACCAGGTCATCAGTTCCAAAGGAGGTTTTCAAAGAACAGTCTTTACCAGAAACCCCTATTCAAAAGAAGAAGGGTAAAGGAGTTATAAATCCTATGGAAGAGAAACAAGAAACCCTTGTACATAAAAGAAAGGGTAAAGGTACTAAAAGACCTTTGGAGAGGAAAGACGAAACCTCTGTGAAAGACTTTGAAAAGCCTGTGGAGAGTAAAGAAGAAACCTTTGTGCAAGAGAATATATATAAAGGCAAAGGTTTTGAAAAGGCTGATGAAACACACAAGGAAATTCCTATGCAAATGGAAGAAGAGATCGAGAAGAAGCCTGTTGAGAATGTGCATGTCTCTACTCCCCCTGATGGTCAGACATTTAAAAGGTTAATAAGGAAACTTAAGGATACTAGGAAGGAGGTGGCTCAATTGAAAAAGGAATCCATATCTAACAAAGCCAATATGACAGAGCTTATGGATGGCTACAGTCACACCCTTGAATTGGCAAGGTTTGTAGCAAGAAAGGCTCAGCCCCTTCATAGATAGCTAAAGAACCTTTACAGGAAGAACAAAGGCTTTCAGTCTTAGAACAGAAAGCTAAAGGCAAAGTTGCAACATTTTCAAGATAAGGTAGCTCAAAGAAATTTGCAGGTGTTGGTTGAAGCTGCCATTGAGAATGAAAAACCAACAGTCAAAGAGAGCACAACCCCACTGAAAAATCTTGTCATTGCTAAGAAGAAGAATTATGTTGTGCCAAATGAAGATCCTCCTTCTACCAAAAAGAGTGTGAGGTTAAGTGTCAAGGTAACAAAATAGCGGGTGAAAGGTGAGCCCCATTTTTTAGGATGGTTCCTTTTTGGGAGGGTTAACTGATATTCAAATATTATCTCTGCCACCTATACGGGCTTTTAAGCATTGATTCTCAGAGTTTTGGGATTTTTGTGAAGTGCTAACCCCCTCAGCAGTAAAATGTAGACATTCTATAGCACCTTTGTTCTACGGAATAGTCTATTTTGGTATTACATTGGTATGCTACCTATAGTGTTGCCATGTCGCCTGAAGATAATGGGTTTGACACTGTACAGGGTCACTACTTGCTCTGCACATGTTCAAGATTGGAGGTGTTGCATTTTTTACAGCGCTACTTAAACCTACACATAGACGCAACATAAATGGTGCTACCTACAGGCATTACCTAATATTTGGTAGAGAACAAAGTCTGCACACAGACGCAGCACAATGGCGCTACGTAAATCCGCTACCCAATATTTGGCAGAGAACAAAAGATTAAACGCATACACAACACAGTGGTGCTACCTACAAGCGCTACCTTTTTTTCTTATCCAATTTTGAAATGCGCTACTTAGACTGCTACCTAAAGAAGCTACCAACAGACACCAAGGATTCAGAAGGACCAAGATAACAACTTTTTGGATAGCTGATGATGGAGAAGATTGTAGAAACAACAACTGACATCATGAGAACGACCACATGCTACTGAAAGACACATGGAAAACAAGGAGTTGCACATCAAAGGGGAATCAAATCAGTTTGAAATTTGGTTGGATTAGTCACCAACATTTTCCTGTTTTATAGCATAGGTTGTTAGCCAAGTTGTTAGATGAAATAAATCATTAGATATTTTCAAGGAAAGCAGGCAAGCTCATACGTCCAGTTGTTGCCTCCCTTTTGTTATAAATAGATAGATCAAATTCTTTAGTAGGTTCGGATGGTTGAGCAAGGCTCCCTTAGATTGTAATATTTTGATGAAGTGATTGTGATATAGATATGTACTAGACTTAAGACATTTTGGCTAATATAAATCAGCTTCTCTTTAAGCTTATTTGCTTCTGATGCTAAATGTTCATGCTTTGAATGATTCACTTGAATGATTGTGGTGATGTTATGGTGGATGTTTGATCATTATATTATCATTATGTTTATTTAGCTTCCTTAGTTTCTGAGTTCAAGAAGATCTTGTGTTAAGAAACTTTCTTCCTTAGGCTTCTGTAGACCTGATGTTTACAACAACCCTTACATTCCTCTCATTCAAGTCTTCCCTCTATTCATATTTACTCCCAAATTACTGATTGAAGTTATCCAAGACCTTGATTGTTGGTACATGCTAGCCCTATTTTTTGAGTTAGAACATTATCATTTTGAGTCTTTTTCCATTCGACCCTTTGAAACACTCTTACATTCACATATAACTTGATGGGTATTGGGCTTGTCTTCCATCCAATCTGAAGGTGATTCCTAGTGCTAACAGGTTCCACCTCATTTGTACCATCCTACATGGCACTGACACGACCTCGTTTGTCATCCTCTAATGATGACATGGACACCGAAGGGTAGTTGCAGGGGAATATCTTTCGGGCCTTCATGGGTAACCAGCCTTCGGCCCCTTCGATATTCTTGTACAGATCTACAAATTTCCCCAAAGTTCTGAAGTTTGAATGATTCTTTCCACTCTAGAATATATGGTGGATATTCTATCCACCCTTAGATATGATGGCTAATATTCATTTGTGCTTAACACATAGCTTAAACTTGACAAGGGGGGCAGGGTTCCCACACTTAATTCACAACCAATCCCATGATGCCATATCATCATGGCGTACGTGCCTCGTCGAACTAAGGTTGGACACCACACACAAGAACTTCGACACTTTGGCACTTTGGTGCTTAACGCACCATCCTATATTCTCGCATATCTTGGAATCCCAGAGTCTCAAAGTTCCAAATTTATATAACTCCCACCACGTACTCCAGCCTTTGACACTTCACCATTTGTCCTGTACACCAACAAGTCAAATCTCCCAGAGCTACGAAGTCTCAGAGTTTCAAAGTTCTAGACTCCTGATGTAAGACTTCGTCGAAGTACTTACGTTTTCCTTCCACTAGTTGATCGAACGGTTGGGAAGGCCCCCCAATGGCTCACTGTGTCTCTGAATTCGTCCCCTCAATCTGACAGTTGGTGGAATTTCTCCACTTCGGTATTTCGTGACCTCATGTCCCTTATAGGTCTTATCCCATTTAAGTCCCGAAGGGTTACCTATCGGAAACTTCATAAAGGGGATAGGATTTCCTTCTGTCAGTCAACATTATCTCTTACCCCATCCTTCCACTAGGCTCGATATAACAGTTAAGAGAGATATCGAAGGATCCTGAGATCTACATCTCGCATTACTTCACAACTTTGACATTCGAGAGTTCCGGTCGTTTAATGCATTTTCACTCCTGGAGTGAGTCAATGCCAAATTTGACTGTAACGTATATCCAATGGCTAGGAAAGATCCCGAGGATCCTTAGATCTACGACTCACATTACTTCATGACTGGAAATATGGTTAGAGTTTAACGAGTCAGTTCATGGTGGAGCCAAGGCAAGAGAATTGGGTAGAAACAAAGCATGTGCTCAAGTATTTGAGGGGGACAATGGAGTATGGTTTGAGATATCTTAGAGATGGTGAAGTGAATATGCAAGGGTATTTGTACTTATATTAGTTAGGTGGTGCAACAGACAAGAAGAGCATATCAGGGTGATTCTTTATCTTGGAATTAGCAATGATATCATGGTTCAACAAGAAGAAGACTTCTATAGAACTTAGCTCAGTAGAGGTAGAGTACATGGCAACCAATACTACTTGTTGTGAGGCCATATGGCTTCACAAGTTACTTGTAGGTTTGTTTGATCAGAAGTTGGAACCTATAGTCATTTACTGTGATAATGAGAGTTGTATCATACTCTTTAAGAATCTAGTGTTTCATGACAGGTCCAAGCATATAGAAATCAAATATCACTTCCTAGGAGACAGGGTTTAGAAGGGAGTAGTGAAGCTCCATTATAATCCTATGGATCAGTAGGTAGATGGTATTTTGACCAAGCCCTTAAAAAAAGGGAAGTTTGAAGCATTCAGAGACAAACTTGGATGGTGCATAATTCCTTCTTCGCTAAGAGGGAGTGTTGAGAAATATAACTCGGACAAGAACTTTTACACAGGTTCAGTGTGAACATGCAAGAAGTAATTCAACATATTTATATTTTCGAAAAGTAATTCCATTTTGTAATTCACTTCAGTAAAAAGGTAAAAAGTTTTATATTTAGTTTTTGAGTCTAAAAGTGTATTTCGTGCATGCATGACTAGGACTAGAAGTAATCTCACAATCAGATTAGGGTTTTGGTCTCAGCTAAAAGTATAAATATAGTTCAAGATAAAGAGTTTGCATAAACACAAACACATACACATTGAGTTGAACAATTGAGTAGGTTGAGTGATCGAGAGAGAGTGAAAGAAGGAATTCAGGAAAGGTGAATCTGAACTGCATCATAAGGTTGTACAGTACACATATATACAATCATACATAACATGTTAGTACAGTCATACGAACATCGGTATAGTCACACAGACAAGTCATACATTTAGTAAACCATGCAACAGAGTCTGTACAATAGGTCGTACTCTCAACATGTTCGTACAACTCAGTTTGAGGTGCTTTTGTAACTGTGCAATTGCTATTTTTTTGGCATATTGTGGAGGTTTTCTTGTAAGTTTTTTGGAGGAATGAAAATATGATTTAAAGGAGTAATTACCTATGTATGTGTGAAACTGTTTTATGATTCCTCTATTTTTTTCCATCTATTGTGTGATCGATGCTATGGTTTGATTTTAATTCTTGTATTAATTAAATTCAACAATTTACTTGTTTAATTGAGATCATAAGGACATTAGTCACATGTGCTTGGAATTTTTACATGACAAACTAAAGAGAGAGAATGAATAAGTGCTCGATACATGTAGTTATTAGAGTAGAAAGCAATGTGGGAAATGAAGCAGGTGTATGTTTCAAGCATTATATGCCCACGAATACAATGGTAAGAATTTGTGGGATTGGAGTTGATCACACATAAATTTTCATATGGCCATAAGACCAATTTAGTCATGCATACCATTGATTTGATGGTTCACTCGTGTAAGGTCTAGATGTATACCTAGGTGAGAAAATTGAAGGGGTTGACATGTTGTAATCTTAGATATCGGTTAATAAACTTTAAGGGAGATAATTGTTTATCCCAATTCAAGTTTAAAGGAAAGAATGGTGGGTTAGCCTTGATTCAGTAAATGATGGGCTTACCATAGGTATTTTATTGTCCCATGGTATTTTATTCAATGAAGCTTATTTAAAGAATTCATGTTCTCTGTTGTAAAGGGTGAAGTAGCACACTACAAAGAAGGTGCTAGTGTTTCCCTCTTGTATTTATAACAAAACATATTGATTATTTTTGTCTCTTTTCTTTAACTTTATGATAGTTTTCAACTCCTCATTTATAATTCAGGAAATCCCATCGTTCCCTTGATGATAACTTGCCGCTTGGTTTTGAGATAACTATTTTTTGTACCCTTGAATTTCTTGAATTTTACAACCTTTATGTTCATGAGTTTCAACTAGTACTACTACATTCTATCTTTCTTGGTAGTGCCCTGAAATTGTAACGCCTCCTCCAAGTGTATCCTCTTCAATTCCATACCATTACATTTATTTTTCCCTAGGTCATGTAATCCATGTCTCTATATTTGGAAATTGTGGCTCTAAACTATTCAAGGATCTTTCATTTGTCACTCCAAAGGATGGCCCACTAGTTGCATTGGTTCTTTGCTTCCTTCACTAAGGCCCACTCTTTCAATTTTTCCTCTTGTTGGATAGATGTATGATCCTCATCAATGAACCATTTTGACCCCTTCAACCACTTATTTCTCACAAGGTTTGAACTCTATCTCATTTGTTATAGAGTGTGACCTTCAATGATATTTCTCTACCTTCTCAGCTCTATTATTTTCCCACCCATTCTATTATTTATATTGGGGGTACCTGCCTTATGAATCTCTCAAGACACCTATCTTTGTCCCTATTATGTCTTCATCCTCATTTTTCTCCTCCACTCCTTCAATTATAATGTTCTTGGGAGCTACTTTGTTTCTCGTGTTCTTCCAAAATAATAGACCCCACCTCCTTGGGTGTAACCATGTTGCATGTCCCCCAACATTCCCCGACCAATTCATTTTATCTCTACCCAAGTTTTGGTATTTTTAGTTGTTCTTTCAACACAATGTCCAGTTATTCAATTTCATAACCAATAATTCCTTCATTTCCTCAATCATATGGCTTCTTGTATGATTCTTTCCCCCTTTGGATGTGGTCCCCTCCCATCTCAAAAATGTTATTATTCTCAATCTTTTAAGTGTTTTGTAAGGTGTTGATTTATATCTCAATACATTTGAGGCACATTTCTAGGGTTTGGATGATGTTTTATTTTCCTTGGTCATATGTTATGAGTTGTTGATTGTTTAACTCCACCTTTTCCACCCTAATTCCCAGGGATTAAATGATGTTTAGGTTATTGCAATTCATCTACTATTGTTATTAGGGCTTTGATTTCTTTCTATAAAGCCAAAATTGCCTCTTTGGAGTTGGGTCTAGCACGGTGGTGGTTAGATTGTAGGTGGATTTAAGTTCTTCCTTTTCCCTTATGCATGAGGATTTTCAACCTCATTCCCACCACCTTCTATTTCTTTATCCATTTTATCCTAGAATATCTATGGACATGGCATCAAAGCTTCTCCTTTAATGATTTCACTACTAGAATTTGATATTTAATGGTATTTCATTCTATTCATAACCATGAAATTAGTCCACATAAATTCTAGTCAAAACCATGAAGCAACAAGTAATACAACTAGTAACCATTGAGTGATTTGTAATCCTTCAACATACGTCCGATTCAATTCACCAGTAAAAATGCTATTAATTCTTTAAATATGAAAATTAAATGTTAGTTATTGTCCTAATTTATTTAAACTTGTGTTTTGTTTCATTTAATCACTACTATGTAATTGTCTTATGATTGTGCTATTGCTATCTTCAAAACTTATTGTGCATCTAAACAAATAATTTGAAACAATAAACTCATTCAATAACATGCCAAATAACATATAGGATTTACCCTAAAAACCCAAATGGGAAAACCAACATCAAAGAGGAGACTTTCTTAGCTCTAAAGAATCCCATGAAATAGTAAATTACAAATCAAGCTTCGTTAGGGATCTGTTATCCATATGCCAGTGACTTAAGGAAAAAGGAAAGGGTACCACCCTCAATCCACTCTTGATACTCACAACTAAGAAACCATAGGTGTATAATAGGAATTCTTGTTTTCTCTAGATAATAACCAAACAATATCAGTGATGTCCTCCTCACGTTTTGGAAGAAAGACTCACCATCCAAACTATAAGAAATCTCTTGTTGTAGACACAAAAACAAATCAGGCTCAACTAGAGCTCAGTTATCCCTATACCATTGACTTAAGGAAAAAGGAAAGGGTACCACCCTTAATACACTCTTGATACTCACAACTAAGAAATCATTGGTATGTAACATAGATTCTTGTTTCTCTAGACGGTGACCAAGCAATATCAATAATGGATTTCTCTTATTAGAAGAAAGACTCACCATCCAAACTATAGCTAATATCTCGTTGTATACACAACAATAAGTTTGTCCTTTTTCTTCTCAAGAATCTTGACTCAAGCAAAACTATGAAGGCTAGGAAGACTTATCTCTCTTTGCACAAACACTGGAACCTGCTTGTCTCTTTATTCACTACTACAGTATGGACAACTTACCAAAATGGCCTTTAGTGCCTCAATGAGTCAATTGTCGATAATTCCAAAATGTCGAACCAACATAGTTGACATATATCTTCTATTACTCTTTGTGAGTGTTTGGAGCTCTTTCTCTATGAATATGAAGATTATTGTCTTGTTCTATGTAATGGGAGGTTGAATCTTCTTAACTTCATTACCTATTTCTCTTCACATGGACTTAGTAACTCTAAAGGAAGAACCCTTTCTTTATTTATTGTTATGGTTTTAATCTTTCTAATTTGCATTCAAGCATAATGTCAAAGGACTCAAGAAATGGTTATGGAAACCCCTTATCTACCCAATGAACCTATTTGACTATTCATGTATCCTTTTTGAATGCCAATAGCCTCTAGAAACTGTGACAATGCCTAATATAGGTGTCAGGTTCTTTCTATACAAGAGACATCCTTTTAATCCTCCTTCATTTTTCCATGCAACATCCTTTGATTGGTCACCTTGTACATGTGGCACCATCTTGTGTGACCGCATCATATGCTAGCTAGGAATCAATCTTCTTTTCTTTGGTCACCAAATTGTTGTATTATGCGGAAGTGTTCATGCAAAGAAAAGCATGTCTCATGCTTTGCATGGATTTTTACTTTGGTGAGGAGTGTGGAGCATGGAGTTAGACTCCCTCTGACTCCTACATTTTCATTGTGCCTTTTAAAACTTTAGTCTTGTTCCTTATCTCTTATAACCTTGTGTCTCTAGAGTTGTTTCTTTTATAGTATGCAGAAGTGTGCAGAGCACGAAGATAACACTTAGTCACATGCATTGCCCCAACCCCACATGCTTCCCACCACGTTGACAATGATGCACACCTCCCAACGAAATGTGCTTCTTGATACAATATGGCATTTTAACTTAGCCATATTCCAATCCAATTGGCCTTTATTTACATAGTGTAGAGCATGGATCAATAAGCTCTACATGTTTTTATGTCCATACCTCCACACAACTAAAACTATGTGTTTGTTTTCTTTTCCTTAGACAATTTCAAAAGCATTTGCAAGGTTCTCTCAAAGTTTGAATTAGGCTTTAACAAGACATGAAAAATATATTTAATCATGCAAATTCATGAGTTTTATTAAACACAAAATAACCAAAGAATAACCTCTACTAGTTCAAATCTTAGAGGATCCAATTCAGATCACACCTCCCCATTGGAAACTTTTGGTCCCTATAAGCTTTCAATCTTATTGATAGGGTTTTTGCATTCTAAATTTGTTGATTGTGGATAAATCTGCTTCACACCATACTTCAATTATAAAGTTAATTTGAAGGTCTACATTCCCAAATGGGGTCACCTCGTTTTAGCATGTCCCATTATACCTTAGAGCAAGAAGGCACAAATAAAAAAATGGTTGCCCTTTCCTATAAATTGGTGTATTTTCTCAATGGATTTTTTTTTTAAATTCCCACACAAATTATGATGGTGAAACAAAATACTTGAGAAACAATGTATTTTCCGTATGCAAATTTATCTCTCAAGTCTTTTAGCCTATCCATTGAAGAAAATGCATCTTTTTGCACCATTGATATCTCTCATCTTGCATATCTCTAAAACAATATGAATCTTTGTCTACCTTTACATCTCAATTAGCATTAAGGAAAATACAACAACGATGTTATGGATGTCTTGGCATCTTCTTCCTATGGATGTGCTTATCGAATAAATAAATTCTAGCCATTCATCCTTCCATTATGGTAGGAGCACATGTTCTCAGATACCCATATGATCCCTTCTTCCAAAGTTTTGTAAGTTTGAAACCTTTTCAAGTGAAGCAATGCATACAAATTCTTTAACAAAATAGAAAGTAAACAATGGAACAAACATTCAATACATAGAGATTTACCTTGGAAACCTTGAACTAAGAAAACCATCCTAACTTAGAGCTATCTTCTTTGGTGTATTAACTTAACTATTCACAATACAACATTTAGGTATTTTTCAATATCCAAAGCCTTAATTCTCTAACATATATTAGATTACAACCTTGATCCCTTAATCAATATTAGAGTACAATGGGCCAAAAACCATTATACAAAAAAGAACAAAAAAAAAGATAATCCAAAATAATTTCGGGGTGTTACCCCAAACTCCAATTAACGTTGATGAATGAGAGAACATTCCACATGTTGTAGCTAACACCTTGTGCATAAATTCACAACCTACATACAAAGAATATATGAATCTCCAACATGTTTGCCTAATCTATTTGTTGAACTTTAGCATTCAAAACCTTTCCCTACTTCAATGCCATAGCTTCCACATCTTGAGACTGAGTAGTGCATTCAAAACTATGCATCTCTGAACAACAATTGGAAAATGGTAAAGAAAACACAATAACAAATAAAATATGAAGCAACTTTATTAGTTCCCTTACCAATGTGATCAAATCATTCTTTCTTTGAAGTTGTTGAGTCTTAAAAGATTCATTCAAGCTAGTGTATTCTCCATACTAAAAGTGTTTTCCATGGATAAATTCCTTGCAACTTAGAGGCTATGAATCTTTTAGATATTTCTCTTAATGATTGTGTTTCTCTACCATATATAACCTCTTCTCTAGTATAAATGTCTTATTTTACTACCGTTGCCTCTAGGAATGTATATGTAAGCATGTTGTCTTCTCCCTTGACCTTTGATATCCACCTTCTCTTTGGTTTAGATATATGGTTCTTGGGATGAAGTTCGATATGTAACCTATAAAATTTTGTATCCCGATTTCCATCCAACTTGCAATGCCTACAATATTTCTTGCTACTATTCTCACTATTAGGTACTATATTCTTGTTTTTTCCCTTTGAGATTTTCTATTCATTTGAGGAGATTTTCCTAGGTTTTTCCTCCTTGAAATAATCTGTCCTTTTGTATAAATCTTGTTTCTTTTAGCATGAAGCTACATAGTGGCCTCTCAATCCACAAGATGAGCATATATCAAAACACCAATAATCTGTAGCCTTGTGGCCTTTCTTATTATAACAAAAGTGAACAAGAGATGATTTTCCTCAATGTACATACCTCTTTGTTTCACTCTTGTGCTTGTAGGTTTGATTTCTTGGTCTCCCAAGAGTTAGTTTAGTTTTAGATGTTGGGGTCACCCTCTTGAGCCTATCCTTCTTCAAGATTGACTGCTACCTACTCCATTCACTATTGTCTTTTCTTCACTTGAAGTGGCCATTGGTTTAATTGTCTTTGCCTTGACAAAGGTGATTTCAATGGTCTTAGTTTCTCTTAAAGAAAAACATTTAAGCAATGGGTTGCATTATTTTGCCACAAGAAGCTAGTGATATTTCAAAACTTTTCAACATTTTCTCACTTCATCTTTACCACCAAACACTAGGCCTTCATTTTCTAACATGAGTTCCACTATAATGGGGTCTATAACACCTTGTCCATTGTAGCCCATTTATTTCATAAAATTAAAACCTTTTACTCCGGTATTCAATTCAAAGCTACCAAAACACTCTTTTATTGAATTAGAATGAGAAAGGTTTCAGAGGATGTGCTTACCACTTTTGTCTCAATCATTGTGCAAGCATCCATTGTGGAAGTGGAAGGATTTTCCCATTCCTTCATCATTTTGAATTCTACCTGAAGTTTTGTTAATATTTATTCTTTGGATATTAATTCTTGCTACAACAGTCCCAACATCTCAATGCACCTCTTCTTTTAGTGACCATCCCACTGATTCACCTTCTCTCCCAATTACATGAGTTGAACATTGAACAAATCCAAACTCTTCATGGAATTGGGGATGGACCTTTGGTGTCTTACTAGTTGTTCCCTCACTAAATCCATAAATTCTTATAAGGTCTGGAGCTCACATTACAAGTCTCCATTATTCTTCTTTGATTACTACAACTTCTCCCTCCACTATTGACTCTCTTTTTTATCTACTCATTGATGGCTTTCAATTCTTCGATATTTTCTTTTTTGAAAGCCTTTCCCATGGTTTCTTTCCTTAATTGTGAACCTTGACAAGGATACATCACTCTAATACCAATATGATCCATAACTTCTCAACTTATGGTCAAGGCAATTCACCAATACATATGCTATTAAAATTTTAAATGCAAACATTAAATCTTATTTCTTGTGTTGGTTTATCTAACCTTGTTGTCCCTTGTTTGTGTCAATTATTATTATGTAATTGTATTATGATTGCGCTATTGCTATCTTTAGATTTTATTGTGCATCTAAACAAAGAATTTGAAACAAAAAAACTCATAGCAATCACATAACAAAGAACATGTAGGATTTACCTTGGAAACCTAAATGGGAAAACCAACATCAAAGAGGAGGCTTGCTCGACTCCAAAGAATCTCATGAAACAATGTATTACAACTAAAGGTTAGAAATAGATCTAGTATCCCTATGCCGGTGAATTAAGGAAAAAGGAAAGTGTACCATCCTTAATCCACTCTTGATACACAAATCTAGGCGATCACTAGTGTATAACATATATTCTTGTTTTCTCTATATCATGACCATGCAATATCAACAATGGATTCCTCTTATTTGTAAGAAAGGTTCACCTCCAATTATAGGTGATCTATTCTCGTAGACATGACATCGAATGTTGTCCCTCTCTTGCTTTGGAATCTTAGCTCTAGAAAAACTACAAAGGATGGGAAGCTTGTCCTTCTCTATACAAACTTTGGAATTCCTTCATGGTCTATGGAATGTTGTCACCTTCTTCACTACTACAGAATGGAAAACTTCCAAAAACAACCTTTAATGCCTCAATGATCCAAATATCAATGATTCCAAAACGTTGAATCAAACACAATTTGACATGTCTCTTCTACTACTCTTCGTGAATGCTTGGAGATCTTCTCTATGAGTATGGAGACTATTGACCTTCTTGTAATGGGAGGTCAAATATCTTTGTATCTTCACCCACTATTTCCCTTCACATAGACCTAATAACTCTAAAGAAGGAACCCTTTCTCTATGTATAACTTTGGATTTTATCTCCTTCGTAGTCAATTGAAAGCCAGAGGAATCAAGAAACAATTATGGAAATCATCCCTCTAATTAGCAAACCTATCCCATTATTCTTCCAATGTTTTTGGATTCCAACAACATCTACAAATTGTTACAATGCCTTTCCTAGGAATTAGGTTCTTTCTATGTAGGAAACGACCTTTTGGGCCTCCTTTTTCTTCCATAGGGTGACCTTTGGTCAGTCACCCTATATAGGTTGTGCAATATTGTATGGCCATGTCGCATGGTAGCTAAGTATCAAACTTCTTTTCTTGGACCACCTACTTATTCTATTATGAGGAATTGTTCATGCAAAGACAAGTATCTCTCATGCTCTGCATGCCTTTTTACTTTGATGTAGAGTGTGGAGCATGGAGTTAGACTCCCTTTGACTTCCACCTTCTTCTTGTGCTTTTAAACCTCAAGCCTTGTGCCATGTCTCTGGTAACCTTATTGATTTAGAATTGTTTCTTTTGGGATGTGTAGATATAAGAGAAAAAAGATAACACTCTATACCATGTGTTGCCCCACCTCTGTTTTCTTTCCACTAAGTCGATGGTTACATGCATCTCATGTATCTTCAATTTTCTTATCATCACATCACCTTTTAACTTAGTCATATTCCAAGCCTTTTGGCCTTACTTTATGCGGAGTGTAGAGAAACAAGATCTACATGTATTTTTGTCTATACCTCCACAAAACTAAAACTTTGCATAGCCTTCTTTTTCATAGCCAATTTCAAAGGAATTTGTGGGCTTCTCTCAAGGTTGAATCAGGATTCACCAAGGCATGAAAAATATGCTTTAAGCATGGAAATTAACAAGTGTTCTTAAGTACAAAATAACCAAAAAAATAACTTTTTTTCCATTTCAAATCATTGAGGTTCCAATATGGATTACGGGGTCACACATAAAACAAGTTGTAACCATAAAATAATTCATGATTCACCTTGCCTTGTTTGTCACTTTACGATTCTACATAGATTCATGTAAAATGACCTTTGCATGTAGTCAATATTCAATGCAATTTGCTTAAATGGGATTTTTAAGTGACTGGGCATTATTCACCATGGACCCTTTTTGGTTGGAATTTTAAACCAATGGAAAAACTTTGAAAATATCTATGGTTTCAATTTTCCACCTACCTTTGACCCAAAACTTTGAAAATATTATAATTTTCATCTTCTTTATCTATGAAGGTTCTTC
>ML805291.1:2576-29736 GCA_009831015.1 Picea engelmannii
TACTTACCTGTTGGCTTAATTCTAGGTGTAGTCAAATGACCAGTGAAACCATCCTAGCAATGTCTCACAATACCTGCCTATGTGCTTCATCATAAACCAAAACAGTGATAAGTGAAGCACAAAAATAACATGGGTTAGAGAATGTATCGTATCATCGAAAAACATAAAGTCTAACTCATGGAGGTAGGTGGGATGGATAAAATCATGCCACATCACACTCTAAGGAAAATGCTCAATCCATTTCAGGAAAGGATCGTGAAAATTCAAAGGTTCAGAAAACTTACTCATATGTTCTTAAAGCTGGCTACCTAGGACGTCCTCATAATCTGAAATCCTGGAAGGGATTGACAAGGATTTAGAAGGTGACTGACAAACTCTTAAGCAAAGGTTGAAAGGCTGAGTTGACATACTTTTTCTTGAGGTATTCAACCTACCCTTGAACTCTAGGGTTTGCCTCGAAGGAAACTCAATACAAAAGACATATTTCCCAACTACACCTTTAATGACACAACAAGGTAAAGTAATTGGAGGTGGTTGGAGAAAGTTGTCACAAGAGCCCTTCTTCAGGAAAACAATGTCCTTACTCCTATCAAGACCTGAGCATAATAGTGGTTGGTAATATTCTTCATGGAATGAATCCAAGAGCTCAGAGGATTACTCAACAAAATCCTCAAGGTATGACTAAAAATCATCAAGAAAATATGGGAATAGGTCAACCTTGGGTGTTTGGAAAGTATCGGTAATTATATCATCTCCTTGTTTCCACTGGTCAAAGTCAAAAGTAACCTATCGTGGTAACTGTGAAGGCAACACTTGGAAATGACTCTCAATGCCATAAATGGGGTCCATATCATAACCAACTATATCCCACTTATGTATCCCAACATGTATGAACTCATCAATATTATTAACCTTGTCACTATCTATATCATAACATGAAGGATTTGAAGCATTCAAGGGCTCATCTATCTACTCATCATTTCCCAAATCATAAAGTAGAGAATCATCAAAATTTTGGAGAGGAGGGTAACTTACTGTGTTTGTTTCTTCTTGTGTAGGAGCTTTGAGGACTTGGGTATCTTCAACATGCATCATTGTCTCATCCTCATGAGTTGCCCCTTCATCTTTAACTATACAACAAGGAAGATCTACTTCGTTCAAGGATTCCATTTCTTCTTCCTTCTCTGAATCATAAAACAAGGCATTGTCAAGATCATGAAAAGGAAAGTGACTAACCTTATTCTATTCTTCTTGTGTAGGGGGAAAAGGCTCGTGGATGGCTTCATGAAAGGGAGGAGCACACATCGATACTTCTTCATTTTCTTCAAGTTCCAGCTCCTCAATTGTGTTTTCAATAGTCCTTTTTTCTTCATATTGGGATTGGAAAACCTCATCAATATTCTTCCCCTTAGCCTTTTGTTGGTCGATGGTTTGTTCCCCTTTTTTTTGGAAGTCAATAGTAAAGGTTTCAAGGGAAACTAAAATTTCCACACCAAGAGTGCCTGAGGTGAAGAGGTGTCTTACCTCAGAAAAGGAGATATTTTACTCGATTCTTTTAGCCATGCTGTGAGCTTCATTGAGCCTTCTTGGGCCCTTTTTACTAAGAGGAAAACCTAGATACACTAAAAGTGCATTGATATAGAGATGGATAATGTACTTGTCTTCAAGACAATGACTTTCAGGAATTTTATATAGTATGTCCTCAAACCTATCCTGGAAGTGTCTGACAATTTAATCCTCTGTTTGCTTTATATGCTCAAGTCTTTTTAGTAGTACTGAGATGTCGTCCAACTGTATACCCCATATTTTGAGAAAGGTCTCTTCCAATTGTTCCATAGTTGTGATGCTAGAATTGGGTAGGTTGTCATACCACTCCCTAGAATTGCCATAAAGAGTGGTAGAGAAGAGTTTCATGACCAAATCTTCAGCATCATCACTGATAGGATGGAGTTGAAAGAAAGCCCAAAAATCACTCATGTGATAGTCGACTCTTTCCCCATCACTGCCAGTGAATCTAGGGAGCCATTTCTCGTACTTCGGGGACATTTGTCGAGGGTATCTAGGGATTTTACTCATGTCTAGGGGTTTGAAATTTCCCGGGTCCCATTGAGAAGTCATGGTTGGCTTCGTCATCAGTGGATTCGCCAGACAATTTTCTTGAAATTATCAAAGAAATAGGGGAATCATCCTTAGTGGAGTCACCAAGTAAGATTGTAAGATAAAGATTATTGAGGAGAATTGACTCAGTGTTCCCCGACAACGGCGCCAAAATGTTATCACGCAGTTTGTACTTGGATGTAAAGGAAAGGTAAATGAAGACAAACTGATGTAACAAGAGACTATCCTATCCCTATCAACTCAATAGGATATCTCTTTCTATTTAGGGTGGTAGGCCTAGGGGAGACGTCCCCAGTGACCTGGGGTTTTGAGAAGGCAAAGGGTAAAGGCCAAGGTAAAATTTTCCCTCTCACAAGTCACCACCAATCAGAAAGTCCAACTAAACAACCAATAAAAGATAATAAGAACCAGAAATGTACCTTCCCGGAACAAAACAACATAAAACTATATTTTCAAGGTCACGTGTTGGTTAGTACTTCATATAATTGGAGACTTTCTCAGATAAATAAATTGACTAATATGTTGATGAAGTAAATCAAAGATGTATAGTAGCAATAATCATAATACGTCACTTCACAATAAGTGTTTTGAAGAAGCTTCAAAATGAACAGGAATGATTTATCATCAATGTCACAATACCAACATTCATTAGAAGCAAGGACAACTATGCATTAGCCAATCTTTCAATTGCTTGATAAAACATTAATTGCTGCAAGGTATGACTATAAATCAAATGGATAATGGCAGCAATAGGGTTAGAAAGTCAATCTAATCCAGGTTTAGAGTGTTTTAGTAGTTGTTCAAAGATATTGGATTTTTGAAGTTTGTGATCAAAGCACTCAAGCAAGAAGTCTTAGATCAGTGCATTCATAGGGAAAATGTAGTCAAAAGTAGTGGCAAGAGTTGAAGGAACAATAAGATAATAGTAGGGCCAAAGACAAGAGGAATTTGATGGTGAAGTGTTGGTAAGCCAAGGCTTCAACCATCAACCCTAAGGGAAAACGGTTTACTTAGGTGTAGGTAACCCTAGGCCTTAGCACGTTTTCCTCCTTCTTTAGCTCAATAATAAAGTAAAATCGGCTAGGATGAAGAACAAATGGTAGGGTTTTGCAATAGCGAGGCCCTAACAATGTCTTCAACAGGTAAAACGACTCCTTGGCATAATCTAGTAGGTAAATGGAAATTAAAACAAGGACACCAACATGTGCTTATTTCCTAGGGTTTATTACAACAAATTTCATTAACAAAATGAAAGTAGAACACTATAACCATTTAAGTAAGGGAAGGATTGCATAAATTCACTTACATTCACCAAGTATTCATCAACCCAAACCCTAGTTATAAACCATCCACCAAGAAAAATGCCAAAGATAACCAAAATAAGCCTCCTCCAACAAGTGCGCACTAGCAAATTTCAGCCAAAAACCCTAGAAGGGCGCAAATTTTAGACCTCACACAAGTGTGAGTGAAAGATGATGTCAAAATGAGAGTTTAAACCCTCAATTTATACAATAGCAATGACCTCTAATTTAATTTTAGGTCACAAAATGCGGACAAGGCCAAATTTACATAAAAATATTGTTTTACATTAAATGTCATAATTAAAACCCTAATCAAGCATAAAAGGTGACGACATGCCCTTTTAGGGTGATGTTAGGCCCCTTTAGGGAAACATAGGCCTCCTGGAGAAAAATGTTAGGCCTCTGGAAAATGCCACACGTGCGACTTGGCACATAACTGCCTCCCAAAACCTCCACAGCATTGGATGATGTCATGGGCCTTCCAAGGCCAACATCCTAGTGGAAAGGGAACAACCCCCCTGGGTACAGGTCTCCTAAGATGCCTTTGGTGGAACATCCTCCTCTTCTCCGGTGCAAACCCTCTGATCTGTCTCTACCCCTTGCTAGGGTCTCAACATCCATCTGATGGGATTTCAACCCCATGGAGGTCCAAACTAATCATCTCCCCATGTGTATCTATCCATAAGGGTACCTATCCATTGGGTATGGTCCTTCACATCAACATATACGCCCTGGGAACATAAGTCACGGGGATCATAGCAATTTCAACCACAGCTAATCATCAAGTTTATTAAACATGTGAATAAAACCCCTTTTACCTGGACAAGTGCTCAAAGACATTATACTGATCTACAAGCCAAGTTTGGAGGAAGTCACAGGGTGTCCTGTTAGGCTAATGCTCACTAGATGTGAGGTGTTTTTCGGAGAGATCAAATCTAAGCCATGTGAGTGGGTAAAGTGGATAAGGGATGTCTGGAAAAGGGGTGCAATGATAACACATAAATGTATGGCTTACCTGTGGGTGTCTCCGTAGAGGGTGAACTGCACCTGTCATGGATGCAAATGTTTCCAAGCCCATTCATGCCTTTTATCTTTATTTTTATTGCTTTTTCTTCAAGAAACTAGTTAAGGGACATTGCCCTGGTGTGGTGACCAGTGGTGGCAATGTTACCCACAAGCATTTCACAGAAATGAGAAGGTTGGCTCGTGATGAGACCCCCTTTCTCTTGGCTATGCCACCAAGAGACACTACCCTGGCATGGTGACCAGCTATCGGTAGTTTCATACCGTTACATGCCCATGGACCTAATAGGTTGGCTCATGATGAGATCCCCTATCCTCTAACTAGGACTTGTTTTATCATTTTTTATGGGTCCCTCTGTTTCTTGCTAAGAAGATTTGTACTGCTTTCTCGAGTATCCCTTGGCAAAGCATCTCAAGGTTTCATTCTTTGGATTTTATCTTTTCCCAGTTACTGTTACCCTCTAGGCCTTTAGCCCCTTCTTCCCACAAGGTAAGGTACAACCCTTAAATATTTGGCCAACCCAATGCATGGACCAATGTAATGGGATGGATGAACGTGAGAAAGATGGAAAGTGGTAAGTATGGTGGGACTGGACGATGGGTTCTCATGAATACCCCCAGTGGAAACTCAAAACCTATGGGCACAAGCTTACTAGGGAATCTCGTCATTCCCCCCATATATGGTCAAGTGGATATGTATAATATCCAAGCACCCATTAGAAACAAAAGAATTAAATGTACATATTCAAATGTTTTTGAGGATCAGAGCGACACATACCATGATACCCGGACTCATTAACTCATGGAGAAAGATCCACTTATGCTACAAGACTAGGCCGAGGTAATGGATGCTGCTACTACTGACATAGTGGAGGCATTGAGGAAACAAAAAGATGGGCCCTCCAGGGCCATGCTCAAGTCGATATGGCTCTAGGTACTCCATGTCTAGGATCTGTGGGCCTCGAGATATAATCTCCTTAGTTATACCTAAACTGGGGATAACATGATCCTCATCATACCAAATCACATCCCATTTACGTTTCCCGACATGTATGAACTCATCAATATTATCGACAATGTCATTACCTTTGTCATAACATGAAGGGATTAAAACATCCAAGGGCTCCTCTAACACTTATTCACTTTCCAAAGCATCATCAAAATTTTGGAAAGGGAAATAACTTATTGTGTTTACTTCCTGTTGTGCAAGAGCATCAATGGCTTGGATGACTTCATCAAATGGAATAGGGTTCAGTACATCATCCCTAAGACTCATCTCTTTAATCATATTTTTTCCTTCATCAGAAAATGAAGGGCCTATCTCTTCAAAGGGTTCCTTTACTTCTTCACCTTCTGAATCATAAAACAAAGTGTCATAAAAAACATGGAAGGGAAAATGACTAACCTCATCCTCTTCTTTTTGTGTAGGAGGAATAGGATCTCGGATGGATTCATCAGAGGTGGGAACACACATTAATACTTCATCGTCATGTTTGATATCTTCAGGCTATCTCTCTTTAACCAGGTCTTCATTATCCTCGGTAGAAACATGAGTAAATTCTTTCTCTTCCTCATGGGATTGGAAACCTTCGTTAGGATCCTTCTCCTCATCCTCTTGTTTGTCGATGACTTGTTCCCTTCTTTCTTGGAATTTACTAACAATTTTTTCTAGGGAAACTAATCTTTCTAGACTAAGAGCATCTAGGGTATCTTTGGGGTCATCAACTTTAGCTTCTGGAGTAAAAATGTGTTCTTGCTTGAACAAGGAGATATTTTCCTTGATTTGCATAACTATGTTATAAGCTTCTTGGATTGATTTTGGATCCTTTTTACTGAGGAGGAACCCTAAATGCACTAAAAGTGCATTGGTATAGAGGTAAATGAGGTACTTATCTCGAGGATGATCGCTTATAGGAATCTGATATAGCAAGTTCTCAAACCTAGTATGGAATTCCTTGACAGTCTCGTTCTTAGTTTGTTTCATGTACTCGAGTCCTTTTAGTAGCATGTGGATATATTCCAATCTAATACACCATTTATTGAGAAAGTTTTTTTCTAACTGGTCCATAGATGTGATGCTAGCATCAGGGAGATCATCATACAATTTCCTAACATTGCCATGAAGAGTGGCAGAGAAAAGTTTCATTGCCGAATCCTCAACATCATTACTGATAGGGTGGAGTTGAAAGAAAGCCCAAAAATTATCCATGTGATTATCGGCTTTAACCCCATCACTACCAGTGAATCTAGGGAGCCATTTTTCATACCTCGGGGTCATTTGTCGAGGGTAACCCATAATTTTACTCATATCTAAGGATTTAAAATTTCTCGTGTCCCATTGAGAAGCCATGGTTCGATTTGTCATTAGTGGAGTTGTCAAATAATCCTTCTAGGGATCATCAAAGAGAAAAGAGGGAATCACCCTCAATGAATTCACTAGGTAAGCTCTGTGAAGTTAATGCTTTGGATAAAGAATTATCGAAATAGTGTTGTTCGAGGAAAATTGACTCGATGGTCCCCAACAACGACGCCAAAATACTATTGCACAATATGTACTTTCCCAAGGCCCAAAGTAATAGATGCAATATTGGCATAACAAGGGGTGACCTATCACTATCACCTTAATAGGAAGCCCATTTCTATTTAGGAGTATATCAATGTACCCCAGGGGAGACGTCCCCATTGACCTAAGGGTTTGAGAAGGACAAGGCAAGAAATTTCCTCCCCTCTCACAAGTCACTCAATATCTAGGGTTCTTTTTGCCTTATAGAGATGAAGCAAAAGATAAATGAAGTGTACCTACCAAGAACAAGACAACAAAATAGGAAAAAAGACACTTTCCAAGTACCAAAATGATATTAATGCTTCATAATACAATGAACTCTTAAAAAATATACTAGCTGATATAAAATTGCAGCAATACAATAGTTTACAACAACAATGATAAATTTGTAACAACAACAATAATTATGCTTCAAAGTGCTTGAGAAAAGACTAGAAAATATAGCTTTCACTAGGCAAATTGATATTAGATAGTCACAAGCAAATTTAGCAATGTCTAGCTAGCAATATATGCCACTTCTGAGGTTAATTTGATGTTGTTAGATGGTTGTAGCAATCTTTTGCAACAACAACAAGTTAGTTAGGGAATTAGGCTAATCTAAAGTTAGTAGGAGTTAGTGGATGTTCCAAAGAAGATAATTTTAAAGTAGTAAGATCAATCAATCACTAGTAGTGAATGGACTAGTGCCTTCTAGGGCAATGGAGTCAATGATAGCAACAACAACTCTTAGAGGGAAGTATAAATGATAATACTTAGTCAAAAGAGATGGAGAATATGGGAGAGGTGTTGGTAACCCAAGGCCTCAAACATCCAAGTCCTGGAGATAATTGCTAGAAAGTAAGGAAACTTAGGTCCTAGTGATTTCTCTTTTTCTTAAACAATTTGAAATAAAATATGCAACATGAAATCAAGTAGGGTTATTAGAGTGCTGCAATGGTAGGGCTCTAGTATCTACTTCTTGATAAGGTGCTCTCTGAGAAATTTAAACAAGTGGAAAATTATAGAGAAAAAGATAGTAACTTATGTCTTTCTCCTAGGGTTTCAAGAAAGCAATTTCGTAATCTTTGATATGAAAAAAGAAATTCACCATAAGCATTGATTCACAATGAAGAAATGCATATTTTCTACTTACTTCACATAGAATAATCAAGCTCAAGCGCTACTTGAAGATCCTCCACCATGAAAATAGCCAAGAAACACCAAAAATAGCCTCCTCTAAGAAGTGTGCCTAAAATTTCAGCCAATAACCCTAAAAGAGGGCTCAAATTTCAGACTTCACCACTTGTGTGATGAGTGATTATGAATAAAAATGAGAGTTTTATCTCTTATTTATACAATATCAATGACCTTTAATTACAATTAGGTCATAAAAACTCTGACATGGCCAAATTACATTAAAATCCAGTTTTTACATAAATGACAACAATTAAACCTTAATTTCATCTTCAAGGGTGATGTTAGGCCCCCAAGGTGGAACGCTAGGCCTCAAATGAAAAACGTTTGGCCTCCAAAGGCCATAAATGCTGCCACACGTGCCAACTAGCACCAAACTTCCCTCATAAGTGCAAACCTGACTGGATGACGTCTAGGGTCAAAATGACGAGGTCAGGGGATCTCAAGGGTCAACATCCTGGAGAAAAGGAAAAAACCCCCCTGGGTCTATGTCTGTCAGAGTGTCCCTGGTGCAACGTCCTTCTTTCTTCTTGGTACCAGCCTATGGTTTATCTTTTCCCTTGGTGGGGTCACAACATCCATCTGTTTGGCTTTCAGCCCCATGGAGGTCCGACCTAATCATTCCCCCATATGTACCTGTCCACCGGGGAAAGTCTTGCAGCAGCAAAAAGTACGCCCTCTATGGGCTTATAATTCACATGGATCATGCTAATGTCAATCACATATAATAATCAAATTACCCAAACATGTGCATCAAACCTCCCTTTACCCAGACAAATGATTAAATTCATTATGTCGTTTAACAAGTCAGGTTCTGAGAAGGTCTCAGAATGTCCTATTGTGCTAATTGTCCTTAAGTTTGGGGTGTTTCCTAGGTGAGAACCAATCTAGGTCATGTAAGTGTGTACGAAGTGGTGCAGGGGGGAATTTTGGGAAGAGGGTGCAGTGATAACAAGGAAATGTAGGTCTTGTCTGTGGGTGCCTTTGTAGAGGGTGAGATGCACCTTATCATGGATGTCATTGTTTCCTATCCCATTCAATACCTTTTAGTATTAGTCTTATTGTTTTTGGTCTTTTTTCTTTTCAAGGGAAAATATGGGGGACATTGTCCTAGCGTGGTGACCAGAGGTGACAACGTTACCGATAAGCATTTCGTGGAAATGAGAAGGTTGGCTCATGATGAGACCCCCTTTCTCTGGGTTATGCCACCAAGAGCCACTACCCTAGTTTGGTGATTAGATAGATGGAAGTCTCATACCACTACATGCCCATGGACCTAATAGGTCGGCTCATGATGAGACATCCCATCTACCAACTAGTACCTTGAATTTTGATTTATTTTATGGGTTCTCTTTTCTTACTGAGAAGCATTTTATTGCTTTCTTGGGAATCCCTAGGTAAAGCATCTCAAAGTTTTCATTTTGGATTTTAACTCTTTCCAGCTACTTTTACCCCTTGGGCCTTTAGCTCCTTCTTCCCACAAGGCAAGGTGCAACCCTTCCTAGTGTGGCAAACCTAATGCCCAAACCTAGGTGGGGGAAGATGAGAGCAATCATTATGGAAAGTGGTAAGTATGGAGGGAATGGACGATGACCTTTCACAGACCCAGCCAGTGGAAACTCATCCTAAAGGGGAATCAACTTACTAGGACATTATGTCACCCTCCCAAGTATGAACAAGTTAAAGAGCATAATTTCCAATAAAACATTATGAAATGAAGGAGAATTCAGTGCAACATATTCAAGTGCTTCAAAAATCAGAGTGACACATACCATGATACCCGGACTCATTACCTCATGCAGAAAGACTTACTACTACTTCAGAACCAGGTTGGTGGGATGGACGTTGTTGTTGCTGATAGATGGGCCACACTGAAGAAAAGATGGGCCCTCCAAGGCCATACTCAAGTCATTTGGATCTCATCACTCCATGTATAGGACTTGTGGGCCTTGAGACATGATCTCCTTAGTTATCCCTAGGATAGGGGATAACAGTCACCCTTTGGGGATTATTCTCCAAAGTTGGGATATTCACATCTTATCATTGAGCTCCAACAACAAGAACCTTCTTGGTGGTGGAAATGGATTTGGAAGATTAAATTCCCACTAAAGGAAAAACTTTTCATGTGGTGTTTAATCAAGAATAGGGTTCCCACATGGGATAGAATGAAAAAACGTAAGGTGGAAGGGCTAAGTTGGTGCGCTCTCTGTAAGAATGACGAAGAGTATATTAATCATCTCTTCATAAATTGCACTTTTTCTCGCAATTGTTGGAAGAAGTGTTCTAGAATCTTAGAGCTTGATTGTCGATGGGAAGGAGACTCGGTTGAGGAAGCTTGGAAATCTTGGCTATCTTTTCCCACTCTTAAAAGTATAAAAGTAATGCCTTTGATTCTACTCTAGGGAATTTGGCTTGCCAGAAATGCGATAATTTTCAAAGAGAAATCATCCCTTCCTCAACTTGTAATAGATTGAGGGATCAACATTCTGACACATTTCCCCCAAGAGAAAGAGGAGAGAAGACCTAGTAAAATTCTTGAAGAATTTATTGAGCAGAGTCAACCTTGGGAATTTTTTTTATGGGGCCTCTCAGAACAATGGAGAAATTTGTGGAGGAGGAGCAATCCTCCTCCTTGCACAAAATCATTATTTTAAAATCTCTATGGGTCTTGGGTCGGGTACAAACAATCAAGTAGAACTATTGGCGCTCAAACTCCTCCTTTTGTTGTGGATAAAAATATCTCCTCTTTATATATTTTTGGAGACTCTTTTTCAATTATAAGTTGGATCCAAAAATCCCAGCGATGCCATAACATTATTCTTTCTCCTATGCTTGATGAAATCTTTAGAATTCTTATTGATTTTGACACCTATTCCATTCAGCATGTCTATAGGGAAAGAAACAGGGAGGCAGATTCCCTCTCTAATCAAGGCTTACAGATTGCTATGGGGCAGTCAGAATGTATAGAGTATCAAAATGGTTCGATGACACTAGTTGGCCTGATTCTGTTTGCAACAGGCTCGGGGCCATCCCCTCTGATCTAGCTATTTTTTTCAGTCTTTTTTTTTCTTTGGTGCATCTTGGTCCTGTGGATCTTCAACGACTCAAGGATAGTGGCACCACTAGTGGTGGTTTCCCCTTACTGAATTATATTTTTGTATAATTATGTTGTTATTGTATTCACCCTTCGAGAAGAGGGCAGGCCATCATATGGACATTTTTTCTATGTAAGTTGGTCACCTCCAACAACCCTACTTACCTCTCAGGATTAGAGGGAGAATTTTTTTTATAGGATTTGGTGCCATTTTTGAAAGGACTATGGCACTGGCAATCAAATACATGGAAACATGTATATGCAAAATGCAAATTTCTTTTCTCCGATGGATGAAATAAAATTTAATCTTTTTTTGTTCGAAAAAAAAATTTTAAAAAAATTGATCTATACACATTCGATGAAATGGTTTTACAATTTTTAATTTTATTACCAACTTTATTAATCTCCTATTAAAAAGGTATGTAAGTATTATTTGATTCTTCTATCAAAAAAGTATGATAAGTATTGTATTTAGTTGAGTTTGTATTACAATGTATGGAAATATTGGATTTCGTTAATGAATTAAAAAATTAATTTGAATAATTACTCGTATGAAATGTTATTTATTTATTTATTTTAATGATAACATCATAATAATTGTTCATAATTGTTATATTTAAAAATATATATTAATTAAAAATTATAATTATTAAATTTATATAATTAAATTTAAATTATTAAATATGAAAATGAAATCATTAATAATAATGAATTTTACAATTTACCTTAAATAACTTTATGATTTTTTTCTAGCACCAATTTTATGAGTCTCTTCATAAGGAAATGTAAGTATTAGATTTGGTTAATGAAGAAAATAATTAATTTGTTATGGTTAAAAGAATATTAAATTAAATTAATTTTATATTAATATTTAAAATTTAAAAAATATTAATAAAAATCAATAAAAAAAAAGCATACGTCTTTGTGTAGGTGTTATAGTACTTAGTCCTCATATTTGATGTAATGATTGTAACATGCAACCAACCACTTTATAAAACACATGTCGAATTAAGCAATACATTTACATTAGTTCCATTGAAAATAAAAAAATACAATTACTCAATCATATTTTTCTTACGCCCCGAAGGGATGTCTAAAGGTAGACCCAATTCAAGGCATTTTTTATGAGTGGTCAGTGGCCTACACAAGTTATAGTTTATTAACAACTCATCACCTGGAGACACATTACGTACTGCATGTACAACAACAAATCTCGATGTCTTCATTTTCATAACGAACTATTTGTCATTTGAGTGTTCCTCAAAGGAACAATTTGTACTAACTAATGAGGACCTACAACTATTTATGAAACCTACAATGTTCCACGAGTTCATAGATGTCCATCGATAAATAAAAGGTTTTTCTTGTCAAAGTTTCCAGAAGCATAATCATTCATGGACATACTATACATGGAAATGCTATGTTTGTATTTAACATTATTCAAATTATCAGATCGACTATAAAGAAGACGAAAAAATGGCATGTGTGTTATTGATTGTTTGGGAGGAATAGATACATGTGAAAGGATAAACAACCCAAGATTTGCAACATCTATTTTAGACTTGGAAATCATATAACTATTACCACAAAAAGAGAATTTTGTTCCAACATTGGACACGAGCATTGAATACTACCACGCATCATAGAAAGCTCAGTTGTAACATGTTTAGTATTTAATTTGTAGATGGATGGGAAAAGGGAAGTCATCACTACCTTTCAACAATTGAACCAACTTTGGTGTGTACTTGGACATTTTAGCTCTCAGCTCATACAAAATTTTGGATCTCCTAGTATAGATGTTTTGGGTAATATTGATATCATACTTTAGCTCACTAGAACTCTCTGTCGACTCAACAGAAAGAGACAAGTTTTTCAATTTAGGACGAACTTAGTTTATCTAGCTTCCAACTTTTCAAACAAGGAGCATATTGAAGTGTTCTTGCGTGTCTTTTCCATACCACCTATTGGATTCTTGACCGTAGTGGGAGTTATTAGACCGTAAACTTTGGGTAATTGATCATTAACATAATGGGACAATGTGACACGTCGAGGGTTCTCCTTCAAATCTTTACATTTTGAACAACAACATACTACTAGGGTGTTTAAAAGAGATCCAATTCATGATGTAATATTGTTGATCCAGGCTAGTTGCTGGAAAATGACATGTTACAATTGGGAGGGTAAAGCAGTTGTCAATTTTCATCAAACATTTTCCTGCAGTATCTTTCTCTTGATAAGAGCTAGTGAAATTTTTGGACTGGTGGAATATCTTGCGCATCTGAACTCAATCCTGAATCATGATCTTGCAAAATTCAATTAACAATTTTTCAAATGCATGTGCATAAATAACATAAATTCAATCAGATAAATGAATTATAAATAAAATCTAGACTTACTTCAAATGGCGTGAGGGAACTTGATGAACTTGCAACAATATGGAATGAGCTAGAATATAAAGAATTGACCATTTGATATTATAACATTTTTTCCCCTTCATTTGAGCCAAAAAAATCATCAATATGTGAATAAATTCTTAAAAGAAAGTTTGGGAAGCATAGAACAATCTGACTTCAAACATAATTTCAAATGGATTTTAAAAGTTATCAGTGGCCTTAATTAGTTATAGACACACCAGTGCATCTATATATAAAAAGCATCAGTGTGTTAAATTATGAAAGGCACTGAAACGTGACATTAGTTAGTCCCTACGCAAAGAAAAATCTTTGCAAAATTTAATTGTGGAGGTTTGCATTTATATTTTGTCAATAAAATTGGTTTCAGTACGTTTTTATGTAACAAGTGCATTGGTGCATGTTTTGATGTGTAATGCACCGATTTTACAACAAAAAAATATGTGAAATTTTCATTTTTTAAATGTATACATTTTTACATGAAAAGAGCATCGGTATGCTTTAAATAGTGTAGTGCCCAATGCGCTTTAAACTATATAACACATTGAAAAGGTAAGTTAAAAAAAACATCACACGTGTTTATCATCAATGTGTTGAAATATACAATGAAAAAACCAGCGACAATTTTTTTTTTCGAAATGTATGTGTTTGTAAATGAAAACATTATTCATTATTTCATTCTTTTGCCGAAATTTACATGGGAGATTTGTGCAAAAGAGATTTACCAACAAAGACTTTGGAGTGGGTAGATTTTTTCAAAAAAACAAATTTGGAAGGGATCAACATAGGCCACATACAAATCTACAAAAGAGAAATTTCAGGTATGTGATTTCATTCTATTGACCATCTCAATATTTCCCTATATTATTCAAACTATTTTCGATGCATTCTAAAAATAAATAAAGGGTTTCATAGTTACCTTCGGTATCAGAAGTCCTAACTTTCTTGTTGTTTCTCTTGGTTCTCTTCTCTGTATTTCACAAGGAGATTTTTTTTCTAAGCAATAGATTTTTATAGGGTTTATTTACTTGTATATTGGGATTTTGGTATCCGTTGCAATGGGATCACTCATTGCATTGGATCCCAAACCATATCGCTATCAGTTTTTTTTTCAAAAAAAAATTTCACGGTACATGGTGTGCAATGTACAGTAATATCGCACAGGTGTGCATATTTACGCCAATAGTACCATGGAGCTTAAACTATAAATACCATAGTTTTAAGTACAATAAATGTTCGGGTTCAAGAGTGTGCAATAAGCATTAATGAGCACCGGTGCTTCTATTAATTTATAGAGCACCACGCGAATATAACAGTTTGTAAACAAAACATTTTTTTATTTCGTAACAACACGATAATCATATACCAATGTGTATACATATGTATAACACACAGGTGTGGATGTGTATGTATAACACATAGATGGATATACATATGTATAATGCACCAATGCGTTATACATATGTTTAATGTACCATGGCATACTATTTTATTATACGCACCAGAATATTATTTTGTAAAAAATATTTAATAATTTCTATATATGATGATTCTTGTTTTTTTCTTGATAGAAGATGGTCGATAGAAGTTTATGGAAAAAAACTCATTGTAGTGAGAGCGATGCCAGCTCATCCCAACAAGAGAATACGGCAAGTTCTTTAAGTTTTATTAAAAATTTACTATATTTTAATTGTTTGCATGTTTAAATTAATGATGTGTGTTGGTTAATGTGTCATGTAGAGCAAAAATTTGAAGAAACTTGATAAGTTTTTTCGCAATCTAAGTGCAAAAGAGCATAAAATATTTATGGAAATGTTGAAAAGAGAGGGATTAGGTGGATCAAAAGCTAATCAACATGAATTTTTTATTTAACTTTTTACTAAAAATGAATTTTTAACATTAATCGCTAACAAGTTTTAAACATTCGATTTACATTTTTTTAATATTATGTAGGGACCGATAGTGAGGAAACAAAATGTCGTCCTAAGAAGACAAAAATTATGAAGGATTTAAATGATAATGACTTCGTCATCAGTTCATCTAGAGTGGTGCTAGAAGTTTATGAGAGGGGAAAATTGGTTTACATAACTTTGATGGATATAATGGAAATACCATATAGACATACTTTCCACTTACAATACAAAAATCAATCCAATTACTCCAAGAATCATGTTATACATCAACTACGGGAAGCATCTCTGGAGCTATTGTCAACGAGACTCGTCAGACTTGCAATAGCAAAGACTTACAACAACAAGAATAATCATTTAAAAAGTATTATTATTAAACATGTTTTCCTATAATATGTTCCAAAAATTACCAAATTATTTTTTTCTTTTATATTTAATTTTATGTCCGTTTTAAAAAAAATATTATGTTTTTTTTTTTTTTTTTTCAAGAAGATTATAAAATTCTAAGGGACAAACGAGGGAAAAACCAATACATGTCAAAAGGGATGTCCAAAAAAATGTACAAGGAGATGGTAAAAGAAATGAACATGATTGCATCACAGGAAGAGACATCCCAACAACAATGTGCTTCAGAGGTATGTAATCATTCATTTATTCTTTTATGTACATTGAATTTAATTATCATATGAAATATTAATTTTCAATTGTTTTGCTGCAGAAAAGAAAATAAAATGGACGACTAGGAAGAAAAGGGTTGATCGCAATGTTTGTGAGTACTTACATTTTCGGTCTTAATATTTCATATTTGATGTGATCTTTATATTTAAGATTTTTAATTTACACTTTTCCACAGATGTTTGCTAATAGGTGTTGAACTTATGCTTATATTGAAACGGGGTGGGGTGGGGGGGAGGGGGGGGGTGGTGAATTAGTACACAGAGTTTAATTTGGAAACCCTTGTGGTAGAAAAACACAAGAACTTATCTTTATAAATGTTTGTAGGCACCAACCTACTGTTACAAATCTTGTAGGCACCAACCTATGAGAGACGCCAATTTATTCAGCTGAGCACCAACTCAGCAAGATATTGTGTAGGAAACAACCTACTAGAGACAAAAATCTCTTCGGTTGAGCACCAACTCAGCAAGATATTGTGTAGGCACCAACCTATTGGAGACACCAATCTCCTCAACTAAGCACCAACTCAGTAAGACCTATATAGGCACCAATATAATATCTTCATACACAACATACCTCTGACTTCACCTGCATGCTTCATACTTCATGCATTTCATAACATCATCATACCCTTAACTTTCATGCTCCAACACCTCTCCTTACTTCATACCCCAGACATAGCTTCAAACCCTATTCAGATTTAGCCTTCATGCCCTAGCGAACCTCATAAGATCATTCCCATAACATAATTCTAGATTGAAGCATCACAACCTCAAAACAATGCACTTTGTAACATCATAGACCTTAGTCCTTCATAACGCACCCTTAAAACTCCCAGAAAACTCCTCTTACGCAACTTTAGGCCCTCAGAATATTCCATGGCTCCTATTGCGCACCCCAGATCTCTTATGCTCACTTGTACTTGTTATTCTTGCTTGGATGTCCTTCAAATGCACACATATATCTTGTATGTATAGTGTTTTGTGTTCACTTATGGGGTCAACTTGTAAAATTGGTTGTGTCGACCTGTACTTTTTGGCTGGGTTGACCTGATAGAATCTTTCATCTATCATCATTCATATGGGGTTATAGGGAGTGCCATATACCATTAGAAAGGTATCAAAATAATATTTTCAACCATATATCCTATGCTCTCATTTGAGCTAGGTATTCAGAGTAAAATGGCCTTCAAAGATAGGGTATCTAAAATGAGCATAAAAAATCCAAAAAACAATATGTCCAACAATATTTATCTTGGACATATGTAGTCTCCCACTGTTTTTGACATCAATGACAACAATATTTCCAACAATAGGTGCTAACATACAAAGAAGAGTCAATCAAAGAATTGATCAACATTGGGTTAAGTAAAGGTTGTGAGTATATGTTGAAGAATCGAGGTTTAATTGAACAATTTGTAAGTAGCTATGTTGTTTAACTTCCCTTGTTTTGTAATCAATGGAACAATAAGAAACATTTATATTAATTATATCAACTAATATTTTTCCCCATGGTGGATTAAACACGCAAGAAACAAAGTATGAAGTGCATCCAACATAATATATTTTGAGAGACTGCATGCAACATGGCTTTGAAATCATGTGTATTGTTTATGAATTACTCCTTTTTATGGTATGCTTTTTTATTTACGCAATCATGTATATTCTACTATATAAATGTAGATTTACTCATTACACTTTATTTCCATGTATGTAGATGAAACGTGAAGAGGCGGAACATAAAAAACAAGTCAATCAAGAAAGCATTAGGTTAAATAACCAAGGTACAATATCACCTACAAGTGATGAATAAATGAGACACGCACACAACCCGAACGATCATAGCAATTCAATTGATGAGTGACAATTAATATAATTGAATGTTATTACAAGTTGTATGTTTTGGAATATTTGTGTGTAAAAATTAGGGATTTTGTTTAATGTACTTGACATAATGTCCCAATTGCATGAGGGCATGTTACCAATAAGTGTAACAATTACATATTGGTTGCATTTTTATTATTGTGGACCTTTATGGTGTCCCATTTTCTATGACGATGATTCTCTTATTCATATATAATAAAATGGGTTTCTTATTTTATTGCATTGTTGAATATTGTAAAATGTTGCATTATTGATTAATTAATATATGGATGATTTATATTGTTACAAATAATAGAGGTGTAATTCGTTGGATAACACATTAATGCAATCATTATATCAAAACACATTAACATATAAAAAACAATATTATTATAAAAAATATATTTGATTTTGATATGATTAATTGAAAATTTGTAGAAAAAAACAATTAATTAAAATATATACATATCGGTGCAATGTATTCCTTTGAACTCACTAAATAGTGCATGCTATAATATAGAAAACGATGTGTTTTTATGGGTTATATGCACTTGTGCCTATTAATTACATTGAAGCATCGGTGCTAAAATTTGTGAAAAAACATTGTTACTTAGACGACATAACATATGATTATATTTATCATTTCAAAATATTACTATACGCATTATTATAATACGCGTCGATGTTTTACAAATAATATACGCATCGGGGCTTTACATATTATATATGCATTGATGCTTAGTAACAAAGAATGGCGCCAACATCTCACCTCGAAATTTGAAATTTCACTACCCTCCGGTGCACATGGTAATATAAGCATTGGTGCATACAAACTATAAGAGCATAGGTGTTCCATTAAATAAAAAGAATGACCTGATGCATAATATTTATACAAGCACTACTGCTGCATATGAAAACAATACGGATCGGTCCGTACATAAACACATAAAGCATCGGTGTTTCATACAACATAAAAGGTGAAACTTATGCATAATAACTATAAGAGCATCGATGTTTTTTAGTTTTGTGTACGGACCGATATTGGTTACTTAATATTGCACCAACACATTTTACCAATATAAGCACTGACAAAAAACTTCCACTAAAACTTCCACCCGCCCAATTTTTTTTAGTTATATTGAATATCCATTAAAACCTCTCCTAAAACTACGCTTTGAATAACATAGGTTGTGGCGAAGGTTTTTTTTTTTTTTTTTCCAAATAATGTAACACTAAAAACCTCTGCTACAAGGTGTTTTCCTTGTAGTGGGTATGTGAGAGCGATCTCCCTAAGTGTTGTTCTCAGTGTAGTATAGCAATGGGGCATTCAATAGGCTTATATGGGGTTGATTTCAAGTGCGCCCAAGGGGCTTCAAATATATCTAGAGGTATGTAGAAGACAATTATGTATATATGAATTGTTTGATGTGATACTACTTGAAGGGGTACAAACATAGGTTACAAGGGTGTCCAACCTTGTGTGTAATCTTCCCCGGCCGTAGGTTGACCCATTGAATGATAGATCTTTGTGTTATTTAAAGACGTTAGAACACATACCTAACCTAAAAAATATTCTAAAATTGAAGCATTTGTTAGCACATAAAATTGCTTTGATACCACTTGTTAGCGTCGGAAGTCACTCCTGGATTGCTTGCAGGAGCAGAGCCCAACGCCCATCAATTTAATGTCACGATTTGTTTATAAAGGGATGATCAAATGGAGATCAAGGCTCGAGGAAATATCACTCTAACTCGGGGACTGGATCTGGTACGTAAAGAACAAAGGAAGTCTGGAATCCTAACTTCAGCCAATGGGTTGATTCAAAGATGAGCAGGTGGAAGACTTAGTAAGAAAGGTGAACAAACAGCTCTGGGCAATAGGCTTGCAACGGTTTGTAGGGGAAAAACTCTGAATGCAAGATCCTCCTGGTTTAGGGCTTCAAGAAACTGAATAGAAGACTTGACTAGACCCTCCAATTCTAAGTCATTCAGCGTTAAGGAAATCACAGGAACCGATTAGAGACTTCGTAACTATTACAGTGATCCATTACAACATCATCCTATAACATCTACAACTCGACTGGATCCTCCAATTCCGAGCTGCTCTAACACAGTGTAAACAATGATATGAAAGAAACTGGCATTCATAAGGCAAGAAGTCTCAAAAGTTCCGAAATAACCAGAAAACAATGCTTCATTAAAGTTTTACAACCAGGAGCTCTGCTCAACCATCCATCCCTTCAAAAATGGCGAAAACGCCTACATATACTCAAAAACCAAACACAGCAGTGAAAACAAGATACTACATCAATAACATTACGTCTGCATGTCTTCTGACAGTCTGCGCATGCAGACTGGACGATCGTGCGCTTATGACAAACGCCACCTTAACTGCGCGTGGCTCCGGCAAGGGGAGTAGCTGAGCCATTAAGTGTCGAGCTAGTGTGTGCAGGCCTCCTTAGGCTAGTCGAGGACTCGGGCATGGCTCTTTTGAGAAAATCGATACACAGGACTTCCGCGGGTAGACGGTTTGCCAGACCCTCCATCCCCTGCAATTAATGAGTGAGGCGAGGTTTCAACCACCCTCTCTCTTCTTCATACACTCTGAGCAGGTACTAGGATTGAGACCAAGTGTAACTGGCACCTGGAGAACATAGTGATCCCTTCTGCAGCTAAACCCGGCGCTTCGGCCCTTTGCGCAGCTCTTTCTATCACCCCCAAGTGACCACGGGCTGTGACCCTGTGCTTATTCCCAAAGCACTTTCGACATTCGCGAATGGAAAGAGTTAATCTTTGTTGATTGAAGTTGTGAGGGGCGAGGAGGCGAGGAGCCTAATCGCGCACCACGTGTCCCTCTTTGATGGGCGGTTCTGATCACCTCGACAAGACTGTGGGCCCGAGTCCTGGATGCCCTCGGCACTTCGCGTCTCACGGCTGGGAGGAGGCTGATCCTCGATCTTCAAAGTTGCGAGGGGCGAGGAGGCAAGGAGCCTAATCGCGCACCACATGTCCCTCTTTGATGGACGACTGAGATCTTCTCGGCAATGCTATGGGCCCAGGCTCTGGACGCCCTCGGCACTTCGCGACTTGCAGTTGGGGAGAGTTAGTCCTCGATCTTAAAAGTTGTGAGGGGCGAGGAGGCGAGGAGCCTAATTGCGCACCACGTGTCCGCTTCAGATGGACGACTGAGATCTTCTTGGCGATACATAAGCGCTATCCATTGCGCTAATTCTGGCGCAACTCTGCTAACCGCGATTACCCGTCGATCGTTGATCTGCTCTATGCATGGATCCCGGCCATTGACGACATAACTTCGCCCGCTCGCTTTATTGGAAGCCGTAAAACGAGATTTCTCCATGCTGCACTTAGGCGCTTCTCGTGTAACTCGCAGATCCGAATTCTCTCGAGCCCAAGACAAAATTATCGCTAACATTAGGCTCCATGGGGGATAGAGTTGTCCCTGTGATGCTCTAAGAACTCATTCCGCAGCTTCAATGCCTTGCTGTTGGGATATGGAGTCATGCTCAAAACATCCCGCTGCTGAAAATACAGGCCGAAAAAAGAAAGTAACAAATTAAAGCTACATGCTCAAAGGAGCTTATTTATATATAGTCCTAGTGATAATAAAACATTTTACATGGGCTAGGTGAAAGAAAACTTCCACCATAGCCATTCAAGCAGCTCCCTGGATAGAAGATCCTTCCTTCTGTCGATGATCGCCAGCAGATGGTGTAACCGTGACAGCAGAACGGTTACACTCTTCAACTCCTCCCTACAGGCTGGAGTTGAGATGAAATAGGGCGGCCCCAAAGCATAAGGGAAATGCCACTCCATGTATTTGCTGACAGGGTCATCAAATGAGTGGCCAATTCCAGGAAATTGGCGACAGACAACCTCTTTTGTTACACAGTTGTTCACCTGCGGCCGAATGTCTCTAATAAGCACAGGCAGGTGAATAACTGAAATGGGCTTGCTGCTCTCGGGCGGTGGATGCTCCCTGACTGGATCTACGCAGTTTGTAAACTGCATCTGTGACTGCTCCTCTTGTTCCTATGGTGCTTCTTCTTGGCTCTCCCAAGGGTCAGAGTCATAATCATCGTATATAGGACCAGTGGGTAAGCTCTGATTTTCAATTTGCTGCTCAGGGGGGCTGATTTCCTCGCATTGTCTTTCATTTGTGAACAGAGGATAAGGCTCTGCGACCTGCTCTTGGAAATCCAGCATATCGAGCTCAGACTCTGATTCGTAACTATCATAAATGGTCTGGCTGCTTTGACAAGCAAAAGGTGATGTCGAGCTCTGCTGCTCCTCTTCCAGATAATCATCGAAGTCGGGGGGGGAACAAAGCTTCTCCAACTTGCAGAAATGGAACTATCCCCCGCTCCTCCGTTCCGACCCCGAATGTAAACACATCGTGGGAAATCTCATGAAGGAAAGGAGAGCAATCCTCTTCCACAAGTACCTCTTCATTGCTTTGATCTGAGACAACAAGCTCATCGTGGGTAGATGCCAACTCATCTAATAAATCTTCAACAATCTCTTCAAAAGAGTTGCTTAGAGCGTCTGCCTCAAGGACTGGAAAATCCTCTGCACAGTCTCCATATTTCAACCTTTCTAATTGGGCAGAGAGATATTTCACTTGCTCCATCAGCTTACTCTGGGCACCATCCTCCTCCCTGGGGAATTCATCACTTTCATAACCTGCCTCGGTTGCAGATGAATGGGGAGGAGAAAGGACTGAGTTCTAATCCAGGTCATCATGATCCTCCCCACAGCTTACGTCAGAAACAACTTTCTCTTGTATAGATTTTTGGTATCCCTCACAACAGTTATGACAAATTAACTCAAGGGGATACGGCCTCTGACAATAGGCGATGAAAGCTGCATGGAATCCATGGAGTGAAGAAATTCTAGCAGGGGGTAAAGAATGGTACCATTTACGCGCATCCCCTGCTAACGAGAACATGAACATCTTCAGTAACACATCCTCATGATGTATCTCCCACTGACGCATGAGTTCATGAAACTCACTGAGGTGCTGAGCAGGGTTTTCCTCTTCACACTTTCCAAATATGGGCAAATAATCACCCCATTCATCCATAGAGGGGACAACATTAGGAACACCAGGAATAGTAGAAAAATTAAAAGGAGCAAACCTGCGAGCAAGGATTTTCTCCATATCGAACCAGTGAAGTCGCCAATCAATCTTTGAATCATGGAGTCGCCAGGTGAAAAATGTGCAGCTTCGAATGTGTCTGGTCCTCTTCCACCATAAAAGGCCAGATCTTAACATTATCATTACCCCAGGAAACTTCTCAGGCTGAGAAAGCAGTCGCTGAAACCTTCTCGAGAAAGCTCCTCTGGGTCAGCTTTCAGGTGTGCGAACAATGGCCACAACTGAAACAGTAAAGTGGAAACAATGGAGTCGCCACAGTGGAGTCGCTATGTGAACACTAGCAATCTAAATAATTATGATTTCTGATGCACCTTCAGAATCAATTGATCGTTGTCGTTCTGCCCAAGGAAAATCTTCAACTTCGTCCCCGACAACGGTGCCAGAAATGTTAGCGTCGGAAGTCACTCCTTGATTGCTTGCAGGAGCAGAGCCCAACTCCCATCAATTTAATGTCACGATTTGTTTATAAAGGGATGATCAAATGGAGATCAAGGCTCGAGGAGATATCACTCTAACTCGGGGACTGGATCTAGTACGTAAAGAACAAAGGAGGTCTGGAATCCTAACTTCAGCCAGTGGGTTGATTCAAAGATGAGCAGGTGGAAGACTTAGTAAGAAAGGTGAACAAACAGCTCTGGGCAATAGGCTTGCAGCGGTTTGTAGGGGAAAAAATCTGAACACAGGATCCTCCTGGTTCAGGGCTTCAAGAAACTGAATAGAAGACTTGACTGGACCCTCCAATTCCAAGTCATTCAGCGTTAAGGAAATCACAGGAACCGATTAGAGACTCTGTAACTATTACAGTGATCCATTACAACATCATCCTATAACAACTACAACTCGACTGGATCCTCCAATTCCGAGATGTTGTAACACAGTGTAAACAAAGATATGAAAGAAACTGGCATTCATAAGGCAAGAAGTCTCAAAAGTTCTGAAATAACCAGAAAACAATGCTTCATTAAAGTTTTACAACCGGGAGCTTTGCTCAACCATCCATCCCTTCAAAAATGGCGAAAACGCCTACATATACTCAAAAACCAAACACAACAGCGAAAACGAGATACTGCATCAATAACATTACGTCTACATGTCTTCTGACAGTCTGCGCATGCAGACTGGACGATCGTGCGCTTATGACAGATGCCACCTTAACTGCGCGTGGCTCCGGCAAGGGGAGTAGCTGAGCCATTGAGTGTCGAGCTAGCGTGTGCAGGCCTCCTTCGGCTAGTCGAGGACTCAGGCATGGCTCTTTTGAGAAAATCGATACACAGGACTTCCGCGGGCAGACGGTTTTCCAGACCCTCCATCCCCTGCAATTAATGAGTGAGGCGAGGTTTCAACCACCCTCTCTCTTCTTCATACACTCCGAGAAGGTACTAGGATTGAGACCAAGTTGAACTGGCACCTGGAGAACACAGTGATCCCTTCTGCAGCTAAACCCGGTGCTTCGTCCCTTTGCGCAGCTCTTTCTATCACCCCCAAGTGACCACGGGCTATGACCCTGTGCTTATTCCCAAAGCACTTTCGACATTCGCGAATGGAAAGAGTTAATCTTTTTTGATTGAAGTTGTGAGGGGCGAGGAGGCGAGGAACCTAATCGCGCACCACGTGTCCCTCTTTGATGGATGGTTCTGATCACCTCGGCAAGACTGTGGGCCCGAGTCCTGGATGCCCTCGGCACTTTGCGTCTCGCGGCTGGGAGGAGGCTAGTCCTCGATCTTCAAAGTTACGAGGGGAGAGGAGGCGAGGAGCCTAATCGCGCACCACGTGTCCCTCTTTGATGGACGGGTGAGATCTTCTCGGCAATGCTGTGGGCCCAGGCTCTGGACTCCCTCGGCACTTCGCGACTCGCGGCTGGGGAGAGTTGGTCCTCGATCTTAAAAGTTGCGAGTGGCGAGGAGGCGAGGAGCCTAATCGCGCACCACGTGTCTGCTTCAGATGGACGACTGAGATCTTCTCGACGATACATAAGCGCTATCCATTGCGCTAATCTTGGCGCAACTCTGCTAACCGTGATTACCCGTCGATCGTTGATCTGCTCTATGCATGGATCCCGACCGTTGACGACATAACTTCACTCGCTCGCTTGATTGGAAGCCGTAAAACGAGATTTCTCCATGCTGCGCTCGGGCGCTTCTCGTGTAACTCGCAGAGCCGAATGCTCTCGAGCCCAAGACAAGAATTATCGCTAACACCACTCATGGTGTTCCTTATTTGCTAAAATAGGTTATCTAGAGAAGAATGGACAAAATATAACCACTGAAAACAAATAAATAGAGTAATACAAAAGAAAATATAACTGCAGAAAGAAAATAATTAGAACCATAATCGAGAATTAACAACATTAAGTGTTAGGCCCTTCGTTTTGGAGGACGTTGAGTTTTGAGGAAAAGCATAGCAGGGCAGCGGAAGGCTAGAAGCAGAGAAAACCAACTACGATGAGTGGAAATCTAACTACAAGTGTGCCAGCAATAGAAACAATTCATGCGCCAGATGGAGCAACAAGTGGAAAGATCTAGAAGCTTCGAGCACATGCAGAGTGGAAGCAAAATCGAGAAAAGATAATATCGAACTCAAGAAGTCAAGAAGCACCTGAGGAAAAGCCATAAATATAGGAATTTGTAATGGGAAGGGGTTGCCTAATTGTCGAGTTGATGGGTTGCTTAGTTGAGAGCTTTTAGACTATTGTTGTTAGATTCCTTTTCGCTCTTCTTTTGTCATCGGGTTATCGCCATTACTATCATTGATTATGTTTTGATAAGCTATTGTAATGAACTATGGGGAATTAATTGTGCTTGCACAAAATTCTAAGAGTTCATAGTTGGTATTCGATTGTTGATTCTACTGTATAAATCATGAAGTGGAAGAGATATTGTATGTATGATGGGTTGTGATATGATAATAACATGATGGATTATTCAAGCACCAACATTTGTCATTATGTCTATGGATATTTGATCTTTGTGATGCGCAATCTTTCCTACTCCATGTAATTGGTAGTTGCGATATTATTTACAAGTTCATGTGATGTATGCACTTGTCTTTATGTTGCATAACATGGGTTATCGAATGCACATATAGGCTTAGAATTCTATGATATAATATTTTTGCATTTAAGTATGAATTTGTCTTGTACTACGTTAGGTCTGGTGTTGTGTCCTTGTTGACTCACTTTATCACACACAAGTGTTGGTTGCGCTTCAGGTGAGACCCTCCTTCTCTTGTGGAAGGTTGAATATGCCAACACTACTAGACTACATCAGTATCTTTGTTGGTAACCTCTGAGAACCATGGTCTCCAATTGTGAACCAACAAACGGTTCTCTTGTCGGGAATGAAGCTTTCCAGTGAGTTTTATAGGATGTCACATCACATCTTTAAGTTTGACATTGAGAATTGGTGAGAAAGAAGGTGTGACAAATTTATTTTGCAAGAAGTTGTGCTACAACACAAAAGTGTGAGGGTTGTGAAGAGCGATGTATTTTACTCGGAACCAGCAAGCGACTAGTACGAGATGTTATGGATTCAATTTTGGGAAGAGGTATTTCAATGGATCGACTAGTTATAAGAGGCACAAGAAGTCAAATATCGAGTCAATAAAACCTATGATTGGACTGTTGGGCGTTTAACATCCCTTCACCAAATATATCATCCAATTTCTAGGGTTGTGGATTTATGGGTACAGACCACCTTGGAAGGATATATCATTGAATTTTTCGCTGAGAGTCACCAGCGTTTTTCAAAAGAAGAAGTTGTATTTAAAGAAGGAGCTCGAGGAAGACTGGTGTTGGAAATCCCCCTTTGAATTAAAATTTTGGTTGTGAAAGAGGGGATGTTACCTATTCCAAAG
>ML805291.1:42287-91698 GCA_009831015.1 Picea engelmannii
GATTGATTAATGTTGGTGCTACCTTTCAGAGAGCAATGGATATTGCTTTCCGAGGCTTGATCAATCACTCCGTAGTAGTCTACTTAGATGATGTGACCGTTTATTCCAAAAACAAAGATGATCATCTAGCTCACCTACGAGCCGTTCTGCTACGATGTCGTAAATACGACATCTCTCTGAACCCCAAGAAGTTCATCTTTGCAGTAGAACAGGGTAAGCTACTAGGATTCATTATGTCTAGCGATGGAATGATTATTGACCCCGAGAGGACCCAAGTCATCGCTAAACTTCCCCCACCTACCTCCAAGAAATCCATGCAGTCTTTCTTAGGCCAGATCAATTTCCTGAGAAGATTTGTCCCCGGTTTCTCCGAAATGGTCAGGCCTCTCTAGAACTTGATTAAGAAAGACACCCAATATCACTGGGGACCCACAGAAAACCAAGCTTTCAACGCTATAAAGAAGGCCATAATAGACGCTTCGTCTCTCATGAGCCCTGATTTCTCTCAAGACTTTACACTCTATACTTTTGCCTCTGATCATTCCTATGTCGCAGTCCTAACTTAGAAGAATTCCGAAAACAACGAAGTACCTATCACCTTTATGAGCTCTGCTTTCAAAGGCGTTGAACTTAACTACCCAACAATCGATCGGCAAGCCTACGATGTCTTCAAGGCAGTCAATCATTTCCGGTCTTATCTTTTGAAGTCAAGGATGAAGGTCATTGTCCCCTACCCTGCCGTTAGGAACTTGTTAGTGCAAAAAGAGTTAGGAGAGAAAAGAGCCAACTAGGTCACCTCCTTGCAGGAGTATGACTTAGAAATCACTCCAACTCATATCGTGAGAGGCCAAGGGTTGTGTAAATTGGTAGTTGATTCAGAAACTGAACAACAAGAAGATAGTGACACGTCAATCCTAGAACAACATGATCACAGTTTGATTTGTTGCACACAAAATCTAGTAAGTCCTTGGTACGATGAAATTACACACTGTCTTCAACATGGATCAGCACCTTGTCACCTTGACCCTGCCAAGAGAAGAGCATCGAGACTAAAATCCACCTCCTTTCATCTAGTTAATGGTATACTGTTTTGTCATAATTTTGATGGCGTACTGATGCGTTGTCTTGAAAAGGACGAAGCAGAAAAAGTTTTGCTCGAGTTGCATGCAGGAGAAGCTGGTGGTCACTTCGGTGGCGATACCACTGCTCATAAAGTCTTAAGAGCCGGTTATTACTGGCCAACGCTTTTTAGAGACGCCCATGCCTTGTGTCGTAAATGTATCATTTGTCAGAAAGCGTCAGGGCGATTGCAAAAACCAGCCTTTCCCTTGCAGCCCGTCACAGTCGATTCTCCTTTCCAGCAATGGGGCCTTGATATCATTGGTCCTATTAACCCTCCATCTGCACAGCAGCACAAGTATATTGTGACAGCCACTGATTACTTTACTCAATGGTCTGAAGCCGCTGCGCTAATAACTGTTAACACAAGTCAGGTGATCACCTTTCTGAATTCGAATATCATCACTCATTTTGGCATCCCTGATTGTCTAGTCTTTGATAACGCTTCATACTTTTCTTCTCTTGAGATGAGTGAGTTCGCCTTAGAAAAAGGAATAAAGCTGAAGTACTCCGCTAGTTACTACCCCCAGGGTAACGGCTTAGCAGAATCAACAAACAAGAACTAAATTTATCGAGACAATATTGCATAGGTTCAATATGCAATAATGTAAATCGATTAGGCTCCCTATTCTTGTAGGTGTAAATTTATTAGTGGATCAATGTCCCAAGACACAGGAAGAGGAGGAGGACATGTCTCGTGTTCCATATGCGAGTGTGGTTGGCAGTTTGATGTATGCAATGATATGTACTAGACCAAACATTGCACATGCAGTGGGAGTTTTGAGTAGGTATATGTCGAAACCAGGGAAGGAGCATTGGAAAATAGTAAATAGAGTTTTCATGTATTTGTGTAGCACTACTAGTTATGGATTGTGCTACCAAGGAAGACCGGGTTTGGACAAAGTGTTGGAAATACATGGCTTTGTGGATGCAGACTGGGCTAGAGATCTGGATCGTAGAAGATCTATAAGCAGGTATGTGTTTAACCTGTTTGGAGGAGAAATCAGTTGGATGAAAAAAGACAGTTTGTAGTGGCACTTTCAAATACATAAGTTGAATACATGGCAGCCACTCATGCAAGAAAGGAAGCAATATGGTTATAGATATTGTGTTCAAGTATTGGGTTGGTAGAACAAGCTCTAAGGATAAATTTTGATAGTCAAAGTGCAATTTTTCTGGCGAAGAACCTAGCTTATCATTCAAAGACAAAGCATATTGATGTTCAATATCACCTTTGTGCGAAACATGATTGAACAAAAGAAGGTGTTGATGATGAAGGTGGACACTTTGAAGAATGTAGTAGATTCATTAAAAAAATAAGTGAGCATTGAGAAGTTCTCTTGGTGTAGAGGATCTATAGGCATTGCTACCTTGGATTGTTGACGATGTAACCTTGTAACCCATTGTATGCAAAGGAAACAACAAGTGGGAGAATGTTAGGTATGTGTTATATTCTTTGCACGACTAGAAGTAGTGTCTACGTTGCACCAAGAGCGTAAGGGGTAAGAGGGGGGTGGAGTTCCCCCTTTCCCGAGGGGTCATAGGGGGGTTCTACCCGCTTGTTCGGGGGGTTTACAAGGGGGGCGAGAGCCCCTTTGCACGGGGGTTCAGGGGCAGTGCCACTGGAAAAAAAAATTACCAATTTTTGTGTCTGTTTTTGGGCCTTTTTTTTGACACATGGTTTTCCGTCGATGATTTTCTATTTCCGGTTAAGGAATTAGGGTTGTTGACTAATCCAGGTCATTAGATTAGGGTTTTGGATGTTGTTTGCTCATATATCTACATTGTATTGTGAACAATATATGGTGTGAATGAATATAGAATATGTTGGTTTTCCCGGTTTGGGTTTCCAGGGGAAAATTCTCTATGTAATGTGTGTATATGTCATTGTATGCTTTTTGTTCTTTTATTGAAAATTTGTTTGCAGTCAAAAATTGTACAAGGTTAAAATATACAGTTGTGTCTAACCCTTATAGTCCAATAATTCAATGAAATATTAGTAATAGCAGTGTGGCGAGTACTTTATTTATTTCACAACCAGGACCTTCAAGATTTATTTTGATAGGATCCCCAAGTCTCCAATGGAAACTCAACATGCACGATCCCTCACCCGATACCCATAATTTTGGTGTAAATGGGATGAGGATGTTGAACAACATTGGTTCATGCATGAGGACATCTGGAGGTCTCGTGGAACTCTGGATGCTAACAAACTAGTCGAGTTTCAGACCACCTTGAGAGGTCGTGCTTTAAAATGGTATCTGAAATCCATTGAACTAGGCAATCCTCAAGGACAAGATTTCATTCTTGATCAATTCAAACAACGGCTCATAACAAAATTCTCGCTTACCCCAGTCAAAACAAGAGGCTGTCTCTGAGTTGCGGGAGATCAAATAGAGAGATGGTGAGTCTTCTTAGGAGTATAACCAAAGATTTAAGGATGAAATACGAAAATTCGCAAACCCCATCCATGAAGACCACCAACGAGAATGGTTTATATAGGGATTGTTATCATTGACCCAGATACCATTAACCAAACAACAGATAACTACATTAGGGGAAGCCTTAGAACATTAGATGAAAATTGAAGCAATGGTTGGCTACCCATGAAGCTTAAGGGTTATGAGACTGACTGCAGACACTCATATTATGTAGCTACAAGGCCATATTTTGGCATTAACCGATAAGATTCAAGAGTTGACCCTCCCTAGAGCAGGTCAACCATAGGTATGGTGTATCGACTACTACATCGAGGGTCATACATTGACGGAATGTCCTAGAATAAGGGGCACAAGACCCTCTCAACACCCGATGGCACCTCCGCTAGTAGGACCATCAGGAGGGGTTGTGCAAGTTGCTGCTACAGTGCCATTTCAAGGCCCTGTGTAGTACCACGCTTTCCTAAATCATAAAGGAGGCCAGAGTGGGGAATATTGTAAAATCTGTCAAAGCCTTGATCACTCCCCTCGACATTGTCCAATCCTACAAAAGTATTCACCCATATGAATATGGTATACTGCGAATTATGTGGGTCGCCCACTCACACCACCAATCAGTGTCACGCCCTGGATGCTCTTGCGGATAGGTTGGACACATCTACATTTAGGGTCGAAGAGGGCCAGCTTGTTGTTACAATTGCGATGAATAGGGGCATCTCGCAAGAGATTTTCCTCTTCAAAGAAGACCATGGTGTGTCCACTGTAGAAACAACACCCATGCCATCGAGGATTTCCCTGAGTTGATCGAGAAGTGGGAATATCGTGCAAGGCAGCAAGGCACCAATCTGATTAATTCTAAGCCCCAATATTAATATTATTACTCAAGGAGGGACAAGGACTGGTGTTGATCTTGACAATCTCGATCAAAGTAATATTCAGAAAGCGACATCAGTGGATGTTAAGTATTATCCCCTAAGGAAAAAGGAGTTCTTCCAAAACATCGCAGAAATGTTTCGACATATGTCTAAACCTTCCATATTGGCAGTTGTAGAGCTAAGTTCAATTCCAACCAGGAGTCATGGAAAACCTGTTAGTGTCAAAGAACCTGCCAGCGACATCACAAAAGATTATTGAACTATATTGGTTCCAACTTTTCTATAATATTTTGGATGACGAAAAACTCACTAAAAAGTTGTGGAACGTGCTTAGTGGGACTTTGGAGGTTGAAGGAAACCCAGAGAAGTCGATTGTTGCTAGTCTTCCAGAGAGACATTCAGGTAGAATACAAAGAAGGAAGCAGAGATATGGAAGAGAATTTAGACTAAATTCCCATATTGACGACTATGAGATTAGAGATGTTATGCTATATTTGGGATTCGGCATCAACATACTACCAAAGAAAACTTGGGAAGCCATGGGTAAGCCCAATATTGTTTATTCATCTATCCAATTGTCCATGGCCAATCAATACTATATCTATCTTGTTGGGAGGCTACAAAACATATAAGTGGACTTAGTTGGTGTTAAAACATTAGCTGACTTCGAGGTCATAGATAATGAGAGAGAAGGATCCATATCCAACTCTATTGGGTATCAATTGGGCATATGAAAATTACATTTTTATAGATCTCAAGAAGGAAAACATGACCTTTCAAGTGGATGGTATGAAAGTAACCCAAACTTTAGACCCTTACCAAGGTCCTCTATATACGGATATAGTCGATGAGAACATGGAACGGTATGTATTGGATCAAATTTACACTTTGACTATAAGGAAGTGGGCATATTACATTAACCCTACTGTGGATGGATCAATAAGTTGGTGAAATATTCATTCTGCAGATGAAGATTCTGAGATCGCTTTTAACCACTGGAAACGGGACAGATAAGAGAACTTCTCAAGGAGTTGTGTGACTATTAGAGCTTCTAGGTGGATTGGATCATGGATTAGAGAACACCCTATTTAAAATGGCATTTTAGATCTAGGCATCTTTCTCGTTGACATGAAGAATAAGGTTGCAACAGAACAAAGATTTCTCGTACTTTATATTGCCTTAAATTCATCTCCAGCTAGGTGGTGGACCACTCATAAAGGTAATTTGTCTTCCTGGGATGAAGCAAAGTGTGCCATCGAATATTTCTTTATCCCCCCATCACAGCCTACTCATCCAAAGAAGGATCATAAGCCAAACAATCTGACCTCAGCTTTGGAGGCATATGACAGATCCTCTGATCCAAAGGAGCATGTTGCTCATTGTATTAAGGTATGGGAAGTTGTGAAGTTGCCTTCTCCATTTTGGGTGCATCAGTTTATTCACTCTTTGGGACAAATTGCAACCACTTGGTATGTGCATGAGGAAGCTCGATGACAAACTCCTTGTTGGGAATTACTTCAAGCCCAGTTTTGTCGAGACTTCTCATTCTCAGGTAAGTCGCCTCAAATCACCTCAGCTTTACAACAAATTAAGAAAATACCATTTAAAGATGAATTTAAACCCATACATCTTCCCATAGTCTATCCTGCACAGGAATACCTACTCGATCATAGCCTTTACCCAAACCCTGCACGAATACCTCTGACTTGTAATAAAATTGATGAAGACACAAGAGATCCTGAAGGCCTATATGATCTTAGGCATTTGACATTTAAATAATCAGAAGGCACTAGAGTTGTTCATGACACTAAGTCGGGTGATGTTAATATTTCTTATTCTAAACCCATGAAGTTGCAAAAAATAAACATAGGGAGTGAGGACCACCCTAATATAGCTTCCATCAGGGATTATTGGGACATACAAACCATGACAAAGATGCAAGATCAACTACGGGAATATGAGGATATATTCCCTACAAGTTTTTCAGAACTAAAAGGGATTAAGGGAGATTTAGGGGAGATTAATATAGAGTTAGAACTTGACTCAATACTAGTTAAACATAGGCCCTACCATCTGAACCTCGGAGTCAAAGAGAAAGTGAAGAAGGAGAATTATAGGATGCTAGCAACTGGGATGATTTTCCATGTCAATAAGGATGAATGGATCAATGTTATCATCATACAAAGCAAGAAAGGTACGAAAGATATAAGAGTATGTGTGGACTACATAACCCTAAACGTTTCCTATGTACATGACCCCTTTCCTACCCCTTTATTGATGAGGTATTGGATCAAGTAGAAGGAAACAAAGTGTATTCCTTTATATATGGTTTTTTTGGATACCACCAGGCTCAAATCATTGAAGAAGACAAGAAAAACACTACATTCACTATCGAGTGGGGATCATTTTCCTATAATGTTACGCCTTTTGGGCTCAAGAATGGGGAGCAGTGTTCTCTCGGATAATGATTGGAACATTTCGCGACTTCATTCATAAGTTTATTAAGGTATACCTAGATGATTGGACTATGTATAGATTTCTCAAGGAGCACATCGGACTATTACGGTTGATGTTGGATCGTTGCAAACAGCTACAAATTTCCCTTAGTCCAAGAAAATGTATTATTTTGTACCCTCTGGGAATCTGCTTGGACATATAGTTTGCAAGGAAAGAGTGCTAGTCGATCCTGCGAAAGTTGCAGTAATTCTCAATATGCCTCCTCCTATCATTGTCAAACAATTGTGAACTACTTTGGGCCATACTAGATATTATCATAAGTTTATTAAGGGTTACGCAAGTATATCAACACCTTTGGAGCAACTACTAAAGAAGTCTAGAGAATTCCGTTGGACTTGGGACTGTGATAAAGATTTTGATCTGCTAAAATAAAAGTTGAGTATGACACTTATTTTAACTTATCCTAACTGGAAAATTGAGTTTCATGTGCACATTGATGCCTCTGCGACTATGTTAGGCATTATTTTGGCACAACCAGGGGAAGGAAATCTCGATCATCCTGTCTACTTTTCCAGGAGAAATGTTTCCCAAGGTGAGTGCAACTACACTACCACTAAAAGGGAAGGTTTGGAAATTGTTTATGCTTTACACAAGTTCAAACATTATTTGTTAGGCAGACATTTTAAGTTTTTTACTGATCACTTTGCTTTGAAGTATCTAGTTAACAAACCTATGTTAGAAGGTTAAATTTGCAGATGGTTTTTATTATTTCAGGAGTTTTCTTTCGAGGTCATTGTCAAGCCTAGTAAACTAAATGTGGGGCCGGATCATTTGGCTAGACTAGAGTCAGGAGAAAGTGGCAGAGCTATAGATGATTAGCTACCTAATGCAAATATTTTCTATATTGAGGCTATTCGTGATTATCTGTTGAACATTGTATTATTCTTAACCACTGGTACTATGTCGGAGGGTTATTCCACAACTCAAAAAAGGAACCCAGTGGTTCGTGCCACAAACTATCAACTAATTGAAGGCCAATTGTACAAATTAGGATTGGATAACATCTTGAGGCGTTGTGTACTAGACCCTGAAAGACCCAATATCCTATAGGAATGTCACAGTGGAGTTGTGACAGGACATGTTGACGGCAAGGAAATTGCCTGAAAGGTATTACAAGCAGGATTATGGTGACCTACAATGTTTAAAGACGATAAGGAATATGCTTAGGTCTACGATGTATGTCAGAGAGTGGGGAATCCATCTCGTCATGATGAGTTACCTTTACACCATGTCCGATCACTGCAAGCCTTTGAAAATTGGGTTGTTGATTTCATCGGTCCAATAAACCTCCTACCAAACATTCAAAGTCAAGATACATAATTAATGCAACTAACTAACTGACTCGATGGGCTAAAGTGGAAGTTGTTCGGGATTTCTCTACAACCAGAACAACATGGTTTATTTTTCAGAATATCATTACCCGGTTTGGTTGTCCTCAGAGCTTGACCAGTGATCAAGGATCCCACTTTATCAACGAGACTATAGCAACCCTTACAAGATAATTTTTTATTCAGCATCATAAGAGCAGTCCCTACCACTCATAGGCTAACGACACAATGGAAGCATTTAATAAAATATTGGAAATAGGGTTGACTAAAGTCTATTGCGCAAATCACGATGACTGGGATGAGTGAGTTTCAGTTGTGTTATGGGCTTACAAGACTACCACAAAGTGACTACACAGGTATACCCCATTTCAACTGGTATATGGCAGAGAAGCAATAATGTCAGTTGGGTTTCTCACCCCAAGTTTATTCATTGTGCAAACTACTAACATGAAGGATGATGAATCCCTTGCTACAAGGATTAGAAAACCGATGGAACTTGAGGATATATTCTTAGCAAATTTTCATCAAACTGTGGGGAAATCTAGAGAGAAGGCTTGGTATGACCTACATATAAAGTGCATGCATGAAGCCTTACCTTCCTGCTTCACAAATAATATTTTTTTATGCTCCTGTCTCTGAGAATGAGTTTCATAGGTAGGATTTCCAATTCGTCTTTGTTTTATATTTATGTCAATAAAATGATGATGTGTCCAGCTCTCACCAGTCCTAGAAGTCTAGTGGTCATTTCCAAGTCCTCTAGCCCAGATATCACCTTTGTGGTTGGGGAGGTATAAATCAAATCTTTTCATACTCAGTGTTTCCCGTGTTCAACTGTTGTGCCTGGTCTCTATCATTTTGGGAGTTAAATGCCATTGATACTTTCTCGCCTATCCTCTTCTCATTGCCATTCAGAATCATTTAAAACTCACCAAGTGTTAGTCATTTTCCGATCAATTGTTGGTGTGGCCATTACTTTTCCATTTTCCTCACGACCTTGTTACCGGTTTTCCATTCGAAGTCTTAATTACCCAAATATCCCTTGGATTTTGCTGTGTTCAGGGGTCATCTTCGACATTAAGGATGAGTTATTTTTACACTATTGCTCTTAATGGATGTCGAGCATGTCATTTCCTCCATGTTTCTTATATACTCCCCATTGCTCGATGACCCAACGATTATTGTGTTTTCATCCAGTTGTTTGCATATCTTGTCCTGGAGTCCCTTGAGCAACCTATGAGCCCGCATCCATGACTTTGTCCACATGTGTTATTTGTTTACCAACGCAGGCCTATTACAATGGTTCACACGGATGTTCAGGGGGTCCTCCCCAAATCTGTTGTTCAAGTGGAGTTTCTTGATCTATGAGTCACCGTTCAAGGCGATCTGCATGGGAAGGTCAAACAAACTCATTTGGTCGACCTTGATTTTACCAACACTGCAGAATATCCACACATGGTAATCTACTCATTTATGGATTACGTCACGCTGTCAAATGGAGAATTCCAATGGCAGTGGAAACTTGATTTCATACCGCTGCGGGATTCCATGTTGATGTGTCTTCGCAACCTACTAGTCTTTAGCACTACTGGTGAAGTTTCTTGATGCACAAAGTTCTTCATCAATTGAGTGAACATTGGTGCCTTATGGTTAGATAAGGCTTACCCAATCCATGTGGAGGATATACATAAGCTCACGAGCCTGTCTATGGAAGGGCGGGATGTTACAAATGGATTCCAGGGCTTGGGGAAACATGGTCGGAAGAAGGGGGAGCTTAGTCTTTATGAGAGATATGGAACCAAATGGGGGGAGGTCGCAGAGAACAAATTGCATTGATAAAAGATGAACAAGTTTGCATGGTATGTTATCTTATTATTAGGAAAGTAATGCAGAATTACACTAAAAATGAGTGTACCCTTGATATTATCATTGTAGCAGAGTTCATTAAGAATGGTGCACCTTTAAATTGGTTTAAATATCTACTCACCAAAACATTACAGGCTTGCGTGGATGTGGACGAAAAAGTGGGGTACTTCATCTATGGATATTTATTGGTAGCATTTTCTATGTGGAAATGGCAATTGCCAGTGGGTCACAATGTATCCCATTCTACAGACGGTCATTTCACCAAAATTTTCGACCCTTGGAGTAGTTTCACTGCTACTAGCAACAAGACTGCTCACACTGAAACCTTCATGTTGTGGTACAATGAACTCGTCTCCATAACACGACAACTGCAAATTCCACAGTCATTACTTAATAAACACATGCACACAACATATAGTTTGGAATGAACCATGACTATACTTTTGTTTGACCCCTTGAGTGTGATCCAATGCTCTTCCATGTGAAATATCTCCCATTTTATCTAGATGATCCTTTGTTTAACAAAGAAGTCATTGCAAGGCTAGGTGTTACTATTGAATGAAAGAGATAAGGCATCTCCTACACAATGCCTACTCTCGTGCAATGGTCAACTCTGGCATAGATTTCAAACGTAGGGACCAGTTCAATGAAAAGGGACCGGTCACCTTCCATATTAGAAGAAGGGGCAAATAAAGGAGAAGAAGAATCACTACCATGGCAAGCTATCCCAATCCCTTTTTCTTCCTTTCCAGGTGATGCAATGATCTCAGGTAAGCAACTTCACGAGGTCATGGCTTTAGTATTTCCTTTAAAGAAGTAGCGTATTAGTTCTCCCTCTAAACCTGCAACCAACCCCATCATCGTCAAGGCCACTCCTATTTCTTCCCTTCCACCCTCGACCTGTACCATTTCCACCCCACCTCACTCCACTACCCCCATTCATGCTAATGGCCCAATTATACACATCGGTGATGATCCCCCAAATCCACCAAAATATACCCCTGTCCTTGAAAAGTCACCACTCCACCATCCCCTAGCCAAACCAACCTTGATACTGTGGGGATTTTAACTAGTGGCCCCTTTTCCACTCTAGCAGGAATTTTTAGCTCCAAGTTGCCCTTTTTTCCGCAAGTGTCACAAGTCCAAATTCCACCTAACCTTACCATGTTCGACACAGTTTTACCACACACTACCAAACACCTTGTTGTAATTGTTGGACCTAAAGTTCCATTACACTCAAATTCTCCCCAGGACTCACAGGTTCAAATCCCCATGGACACATAGCCCCAACCAACCATCCATATTGGGCCAGAGACACATAATCCAATGGACCAAGATTTGTTACCATAAGATCCCCTAGACAACCAGGATGATGCTCAATCATCTCATAGCACGACTTTTGTCAAGGATCATGCTTGGGCCGAGGAATTTCATCATCTTTTTGACATGTTCAATGAATGGGTTGGCTTGATAGAACGTCACAACAAACCTATTGAATACTTGCGCACTCAACTGAACAAAATGAATGTAGAAGCTCAAGCAATCACTGATCCAGTCGAGAAGGCCGCTAAGGTTGTAGAAATCTAGATTGAGGATGAAATACTCGATGCCCTCGATGAATTTACTTGCACCGCCAAGAAATAGCTCTGCAATTTTCGACCTACCATGCAGGCAAATTACGTCTAGCTTCAATATCTTGATAATAATGTCGATATTGAATGGATGAATTTGTTAACTACTAAGTTGGAGGACCAAGTGTGCTTGTTGTGCAAGAATTTGTTGTAGGAGTCGCGATCTTATCAAGGAAATGGTAGGATTGTGTGGACCACTATGATAGTTTCCTTTGTTTGAAGGAGACCACAACAAAAGAGTAAAAGGTTGACTCGAGACGAGTCAAAGATTGTGGTCAGGGCTTGTTGGGTGAGACCACAACAAAAGAGTGGAAGGTTGACTCGAGACGAGTCAAAGATTGTGGTCAAGGCCTGTTGGGCCCTTCATTTTGGAGGACGTTCAGTTTGTGGAAGTATCATGGTTTTGCGGAAAAGTGTAGCAGGGCAGCGGAATGCTAGAAGCGGTGGAAAGTAGCTACGATGAGCGGAAAGCTAACTACAAGTGTGCCAACAGTAGAAATAATTCATGCACCAGTTGGACCAGTAAGTGGAAAGATCTAGAAGCCTTGAGCGCATGTAGAGCAGAAGCAGAATCAAGAAAATATAATAGCATATTCAATAAGTCAAGAAGAATCCTAAGAAAATCCATAAATGTGGGAATATATAATGGGAAAGGGTTGCCCAATTGTCGATTTGATGGGTTGCCTAGTTGTTAAGTCGATGAGTTAATTCTGATATATTGTGTTATTATCAAGAGCTCTTAGACTAATGTTGATAGATTCCTTGTCATTCTTATTTTTTCATGAGGATATTGCCATTACTGTCATCGAGTATGTTGTGATAAACTATTGTAACAAACTATGGGGAATTAACTATGCTTGCGCAGAAGTCTAAGAGTTCATAGTGGGTATTTTATTGTTGATTCTAATGTATAAATCATGAAGTGGAAGAGATGCTCTCTGTATGTTGGGTTGTGATATGATAATAACATGATGGATTATTTGAGCACCAAAATTTGTCATTATGTGTATGGATATTTGATCTCTGTGATGCACAATCTTTCCAACTCTATGTAATTGGTAGTTGTGATTTTGTTTACAAGCTCCTCTTATGTATGCACTTATCTTTTTGCTATGCAACATGGATCATCGAATGCACATATAGGCTTAGACTTCTAGTGATACAATCTTTTTGCATTCAAGTATGAATATGTCTTGTATTGTGTTAGTTCTGGTGTTGTGTCCTCATTGATGCACTTTATCACACACAAGTCTCGGTTGCAGTTTGGGTGAGACCTCCTTCTCTTGCGGAAGGTTGAATATGCCAGCACTACTAGACTATAACGGTATCTTTGTTGGTAACCTTTGAGAACCTCAATCTCCAATTGTGCACCAAAAGTAAGCAAAGCTTTATTGATATTTAGAATTGGATGCAACTCTCAATTTCCTCTTCGAAGGACAACCTCCAACATGAGAAAAGCTCTAAATACATTAATATTCACATGACAACCAACTACATGACTTCTACTGCAATGTATAGTTTTGAATTGACCAAAACCTTAACCACCTAGTGGACCTCCATTAATGAGGCATCAACCACTAAAGTAGTGGGCCTTCTTTATTGTGGTCACTTACATTTATTGATTTCACGCACTACTAACTCATGGGGCCTTGTTTACTAAATGTGACCTTCAATGCATTAAGTAACAATGTATTCCACTAACTAGGGGATTTAGGATGGGACACTAACAATGAGACATCCTTTCTTTTTTAGCAAGCATATTAGATGGAGGGGGAACTAGCTGGGGTGGCTAAAGGGTGGATGATTATGTAGACACTAAATGGTCCATGCTTATCAAATGATGAGCATCCATTGCTCCATCCCACTAGGTGGGTTTTCCATGATATTTCTTTGAACACCCGATCTTTAAAATGTTGGTACATTGGAATCAATGTGACCTATTTCAAAAAAATCCTTACAACAAAATGTGACTTGTTCATAATATAGCTTTTTGAGTCCAAGTATAGTCTTTGACAACCAACTTGACTTCTGCCAAGAAATCTTATCTTTCGGGTTTACTCTAAAAGTGTTTACACCATGTTTGAAAGTGCTTCATGAGATTTGGGGTCAATGGTGTATGATCATCCCTTTCATGGTTAGATATGGATTTTCACATTGGATATGGGTTATTTGATGGTTGCTTGACCTCAATTGGATAGTTGCATGGTATTCTTCCTTGGAGCATTGGAGATATTTAGATATATAGTTGTCATTATACATGCTAGCAACATGAGAGAGGTTGTCCTGCATCGAAGGAGAAGTATTTGGCATTCAAGAAGAAGGAATTGAGTCACAAATAGCATGAGGAAGTTGGTATACTTGCATGGATGCATAGATTTGATCTAGGGACACATGGGTTGCAACAGTGTTCGTGCAAGGGACCCTAATGGAGCACGTGACTTAGGAGAATCGTTGGAGTTCTTAGAGGCTTCACGGAGGAGGGTTGGACACATATCATGGAGCAACCTTGCATTAAAGACTTTCTCGTGTATGACATCACCTTGGAGCTTGACATATGTACTCTTTGAGCACAATTCTCCACATGTGTGTGCCTACTTGTGGCTTTGTAGGTTGCTTGTAAGGGATTAGGCTCACATATGCATTGTTTCCCTCCCTTACCTATCATTCATATATATATATATATATATATATATATATATATGAAGGAGAGAATATTTTCATCATCATTGTTCTTGTTTTAAGGCACCATGGTTCATGAGGAAACCCTAGGAGTAATTATGAAGAAGGAGGGGAACATATTTCTTGGAATATTCTTATCAGATACTAGGGTTTACTCTAGTGAAGAAAACATTAGAGGTGATGATCTAATCATTCTCATTATTGTTCATTATCTTGTGTTAGAAATGTGACTAAGAGGAGCCACACCAGTCTTCCTCTCTCTTATGCATCTTCATTTGTACCTTATCTCTCTTGTCCTGGAGTCTTTCGGGTTGTCTTGAAGATTTTGGAGTATCTTGAATACTAGGGTTAGGGTAATTCATCCAATTGTGATGAAATCATAGGTTGTAGTTTCGAAGAGAAGAACAAGAGGAGACTTCTTTCCTCAGAGGACATGTTGGTGTGATGCTTTCTTGTTTGAGCTCCTTGGCATGAGCTACACTATTCTTGTTTTCCTTGGCTAGGGTTTTGGAGAGTTAGAGGATTATGCTAGCCTTGGTACGAGGCTATAGTATGTAGATGAACTTCATCTTTATACAAATATATGAAATTTTTGGTTGTTCAAAATTATCTTATTGTTGATTTGATTTTTAGCCATCTATTTCTTCATGGTTTGATAATTTCCAACACTTGTATCTCTTATCGATTACACATAAGTTAAGGCTTATATTGTTAAGTGATTCAACATTAATGTTGAAGAAGATATGGCTAATTTTCTATTGTATTTACAACTGCCATAAGATGAATTCCAAATATGTTTTATGCATGATAAGATTTCTCTAAAGAGTTGAAACTTATTGGTATCTTTTCTCTTGAATTGCCTAGTGGACGGGGGTTGTTAATAGATGAGATATTGTTCATTGTTGTTGCTATTTTATTTATATTTCATAATAGCCATAAGGATGAAAATTCACAAGGTTCAAATTAAGGAAACCTTTAGGAAAGAGGTGAAATTTTATGAGTTGCATTAATTGCCCCGGTGCAGAAAATTTCTACATGGAATCAAGGATTTTATGGCTAATATGACTCTAGGTGTAGGAGGAGTTGGTATTTTATCTGAAGAATATGTGGGAGAGGTATTGAACTTGTTGAGGTTTTTAGGGTTTCGCACCTAGGTTTCTTGGGAGAAGCACTTGAACACAAGAGAGGGTTTTGTCTACTTCATATATTGTTGATTTGTGCTCTCGATAATTGTTTATTTATGTGTAAGATGACTCTTGATCTTAGATAGTGTGACAGGTTGGATGGAACTTCCAATTTTATTCCTTGGAATCTTAGATTATAGATACTTATGGAGAAAGTCAATCTTTGGGAGCATGTTGTGAAAGTGATTACATAACCTAAGAATCCAACACACTTGGCTGCTCATCGAAAGAAGGAAGGAAAGGCTAAGAGAATCATTTTTAATCAAAGAAGGATAATTTCATCTATCACGTTACAGAAAACAAGACATGTAAGGACATGTTTGGAGATTTGATTGATTTGTTTCAAAACTCTTGTGTTTCTTGACAAATGCTCCTACGAAACCAACTTTCAACCATTTGTATCAACAAGACACATATTGTGGTGAGCGACTTGACTAGGATCATTGAGTTGAGATATTAATTGCTCGCCCTTGGAATGCAAGTGATGTTAGGGTCCTAACCTCCCAAACCTCCTAAGTAGATAGACTACTATGTATTTCTATGTATGGAGGCCATCATTAGTAAATAAGGCCTATGTAGTAATGTGAACACAACTATTGTAAGAAGGCTTACTAGAAGGTTTCGCCTAGTAGAAAGTTCTTTCTCTATAATTTTCTTAGGGGATAGAAAGTATTATATAAATATGTAGAAGCATTGTAAAAGGTGTCTTGTAAATCATTTGTAATCTAAGCTCTACTCTATTGGAGGTTTCCCCGTCAAAGAGGTATGTGAACATTGCTTCAATATCAATAAAGGTATACTATTTTGCTTCGTATTGTCCATTGTGCATGCAATTCTATTTCTTTTTGCAATATATTTGAGTGATGTTTGTGATTTATGCTCTAAACATTTCTACTTGGTACATCACAAGTGGTGTTAGAGCTCTTTCCTGGCACAATTTTTAGAGAAATATTTTTTCAAGCTAGAGATGTGTTATGGTGTCTATAAATAACACAGAGATCTTTTGTTAAGCAATTAAACCTGTGGCCAGAGAAGCATACACGTAGGAACTACAAGAGGTTTCACCTAGTTGGAGACCCTTGTAACCCTTGTTAGCACCCCTTCGAGTAGTACCACATCATACAACACATGTATATGGAATTCACTTACACATACCCTTGAGTATATCGAAAGTCCTGTAGGTGTCCTAAAATCAGCCTTAGATCACGCACTCGACCACCTGATTACTATAATGACGTTGAGAATAGCACTTGGGAATATTACTCTCTCTTACCCGGGTAATCAGATAGCATGGCTAAGGGTACAACCAAACCTCCTTAGTTAGAGCCCTAATATATTGGGTCGAGTACCATTGTTGGACCTCACAAGTATCACTATTACAAAAATGAGTAAATTTTTACTTAAAAAACAACCAAAATTTGGATATATACGACTATTTTTTAGTCGACAGCTATTAGCAACAAATTAGCAGTCTCTTTTCACCCGACTAACTTTTAGTCATATCTTGCTTTGTCGCTAATTGTAAATTACTTACTAAGAAATATACGACTAAAAGTTAGTCAGGGGAAAAGACATTACTAATTTGCTCCTAATAGTCACCAACTCAGAAATAGTTATATATATCCTATTTTTAGTTGTTTTAGTAACAAATTAGCCAATTTTTACTAATGCATGACCGCAACATTATAGAGCTCAATACATTCTTAGTTATTGTATAGGGTCCTTCCAATTTTGTTTCTTGTGGATGATCTTTTTTATTCTGCTAGCTTGTTCACAACTTTTAGCCCACGTTAGTATGGATTTTTTTTTAAATTGTTTATGTCCATGGGAGAAGCAAAGTTGAAAACAATATTCAACAATAAATACAACTTTGGTATCAAAGAAGAACGTAAATATGCCAACATAGAATCTTGATAAAGTGATTAATTTTTTGGATTTTAATTAAGTTTTTATTTATCTTGAAAAAAGAAACAAACTAAGCTAAGCTATGAATCAAAGTTACCAGGTTCAACTCGATTCGGGACCCGTTTTGGACCACTAGTAAACCCAACAAACAGTCAACCCTACAAAGACTCCACAGACAAATTTTTAAAAAATATAGATTTTCATGAAAAAAAAATTTGTTTTGCATTGAATCTGGATTAGACATGAAGCTAACATCATAGCGATGAATATAATGAAAAAGTAACATCCAGGTATATCATATGTTTATATCAACTCACATCAAAATTGCCATGGAGCATGCACAAATTTATGAACCAAAATGGACCATGTTAAATTCGTACAATGTCAAGAGTCGAGTTTGAAATCATATGACAAAACATGATAATACATAATAAATATAACCTAGGAATGAGTGCCAACATAATTCCCTTCTCACCCTTTCACTCCCTTCGAAATTTGCTACAACCACATTAATTCATTCTCTGGAAATAATGGTTCCTGGGCCTCCTAGTCTTAATCAATAATCCACTCGGAGATATCTTCAGGATCATCCATGTGGATGGAAATAAGATCAGTATCGCCTGATATGTGAAACAAGTTACAACCGAAGTTTGACCCATGAAACCTAGTCCAGTTCTTCTAGAATTGACTGGATCAAACCATATCCGAACAATTTGACCAAACCTGTCCTGGTCAGGCTGGTTCTGGATCAAGCTAACCTAGTTTAGAGGTCTAGTCTTGTTAAATCGACGATTCCTAGTCAACTCAACCTGGTCTGGTAACTATGGTATGAATCCACATATGGTAAGTTAAAATCTTATTATATTTATTAAGTGACAAGGGAAAGCTTAAAAAACCTTCCATTCATTTATGTCTACCTTAGCTCCCAACAACTTTAGTTCAATAAATACAAAACTCAAGTTCTTTTGAAAGTATGTTATGATGGCAGGTGAAGAATTGTTTAAATTTTAAAATACATCATGAAGGAAATCACTAGGGATTTGATAAATTATCCACTACAATAAATAAAACATATGCAATTAAAGTTGGAGACATTGAAAAGTCAATGGTAGGCCCAGTTAGGGTGTGTAAAAATACTTGCTTCTAGGAAAATACATTGTACCATTGGGAAACAAAAGGGAGTAGTATCATGAAGACTAACAATGCTTCCCCCCCTTGTTCAAAGTGCCATCAAAACTTGTGCCCTTGAACAAAGGCACTTACAATTATTTCATTGTTTTGTGATTGAGCTTGTGTTGAAATTGAGTATAGGAAAATTATAGTCATAAATTCAAAAGATATGCTTTTATCATAAATATAAAATGCATTCATTCACACCCTAGTCTAAACAACCATCAACCAAATGGAGGGCTATATGGTATCATAAAGACATAACAGTGGTTGCCTCTAGTACAAAGCGCCATCAAAACTCTCAAGTGCCACTACAAGGGATTATTCTAATTATTTCCTTTCTTGTGGTTATTCTTGTAATGGAATTGAGTATAGACCAATTATGGTCATAAGTTCTAAAATGGAGCTTCTATTATAATTCTAAAATGCATGCATTCACACCCCACTTATAGGTAGCCATCAAGCAAATGGAGGGCTATATGGTGTAGATAATGCCAACAAGCATGCAAACTCTAGACCTTAGAAAATTTCATAATATAACAACTTATAGAGAGAAAATTATTATTGCACTCTTCAATCATGGAAGAGAAGTACCTTCAGTGCTACTCTTTGAAGACTCGATGCAAGTATATATTCCCCCACAATCCAATAGATTAGAATGTCCAAAGGAATCTTGAGATTGTGAGAATTTTCAATCTAGAAGTGGGTTGTAGAATGTTAAATGAAGTCAGTGCTAAATTACAATATATTTAGAAAGATGATCTTGACATAATGGGAGCTTATTGAAAAGTGCACTACTCACTGGTATACTTGTTAAGCAAACATTTTACAAATTCCTTCACTTCAAAAGACACGACAGGCCAATGATCTTCCTCAAAACTTGGATCAACCTTCAAAATAGCTCAAAAAATACCAAACTTGGTCCGGGCCCACAAAACTCTACAATTATTGCTTTCCAATCAAGGCATTTCAAAGAGCCCAAATCTTGTATGAACCATGACCAGAAACAACAATATCATAATCAATAATGATAAAATTGGTCAATATCTAGCACAATCCATATGTATTATCAATAACAATCTAAGATGAGTGATGCAAGGCAACAAAATATCACAATTTCAATGAGTGAAATTAATGGATTGCAAGTAGTTATCTTGCAATGGTCATACATCAATAATGAATCACAAAACTAACAAGTGTCAATTTCAATTATTATCATCCATAAGTACATAACAAGAATGGAATATTAAAAGTGCTTATATTTGTTGGTTGTTCCCAAATTGACCTAAGACCTAGGTCTAACGCAAAAGACATGCTCGTCTAGATCGAAGAGGATAACATTGTATCCTCAACTTTGGATTTCAATAACATGTAAAGATAAGTTAAAACAAAAAACAAAGAGAACTAAACTATTGATTAACAATCATCTAAAATCATACTTGTGTAGAGTCTTAAACATTATTCTTCTCATAGTCCCACTATGCAGTTATTGTCTAATAGATTAAATTCCTTTCTTAATGCTTTCTAGTAATTCCTTTTTCAACTTCTCTAACCCAGATCTCCAATTCCTGCATATATATTCAATCTCACGGTCAAAATTCATTGACCTTTCATATGCACTCAACGGTCCTAAAGGGTAAACTTCCTCGATACTAGCACGACCCACTCTTACTTTTGAAGCGAAAAAATGGTATTCCAGTTACTTATTATCAGTAGCATTGTGATGCACACAAATGTCAATAATAATTAAACTAGCACAGCTGCTAACTTGTGGCTGAGAACGTTGAAAGGTATCGGCTCATGTCCATGAAACAAAATGCTCAAAAATGAAATGTTCCATGCCAGCCATCGAATATGAAACGTGCGGACAGGTGAGATGTATGGACAGCTGAGGAGGAAGTTGAAGTAGTGCCTGTTAATAATTGAAATGTGGCAATTATATGGTGCTACAGTAATTTCTTAATATGATTAAGTAAATGTTAAAAAGTAAACAGGTTAACGGATGCATTCAAAAATACAAGGAAGTTATGAAGAGTAAATCACATTCATTGATTTGGGAGGACGACTAAGAATATGCCAGCATATTCAATTATTAGCCATCAGATTAAAATTTTAGATTAAAAGGTCATTAATTGTGCCCATTGTCAATAGGTATACGCCTTTCGGCGTAACAAGCAATAAAATTAATAGCCAGAATATTTTGAAGCGAGTCTTTGTTTTTCTCCGTGATTATTATATACCTCTGATGCAAAAAAAAAAAAAAACACACCATACAACAACATCACCCCGCAAACCATGGAGACAAGCGTCAACAAATTTAGCTGCTGCAAATGCCTGGATTCAACAAATAGATTATTACCCTTGTACTCAGTGCGAATTCAAAAGAATTGCAGGGAAGAAAGTATGAAAAAATAATCAAAATAACAATGGAAGGTAAATACGATTCAAAAAATCCCACCATGGAAAAAGTCGCAGATCCTGTTCCAGCTTTTTCCTAGGTTCACCATTAAGCAATATGAATTAGAAAAAATAGCAGAAGGCGAATCATATATAGAGAGGTTGCTTAGTAGATATTCATCATTAATTTTAGCAGACTAATAAACTAGTTGAAAATTATAAGAAGATATGAACTCTAGATGCCCTTCTACTTTATACAAATTAATAGAAAATTGATAAATCTTTACCTCATCAACCTTTATGGACACATTTTGAATGTGATTTGTTAAGTATTTGACCTCTTCTTTGGTAAAAGAAAATGAAGGGTTGACCGGCATGCAGATATTAAACGTTAGTTTCGGTTTTTTAAAAAAATGACCTTGTAAAATACCAGTGAAAGCATTAAAATGAAGGATTGCAACAAGAATCAGACCACTCCATGAAACCGAATCATGCGAACTCATTTCATCAAACACTTGGAAAGCATCTTCCATACACCCACTTTTCACATACATATCAATCAATGCAACTCCAACAAAAGCATCAAACCTGAATCCAACTCTCATAACTTGATCATGCACCTCCTTACCCTCTCGCAAAGTCGACAAGCTTTCACAAGCCTTCAACACAACAGGGAATGTAAACTTGTTTGGAAGTATGCCAACCCACTTCATTTCATAATATAGATCAATTGCCTTCTCACAAGGACCATTTCTGGCATGCCCTCTTATTACTGCATTTCATAAGAAAACATTTTGTTTACGCATTTTGTCAAACACTTGGCGTGCATACTCCATGGCACCGCAAACTGTGGCCATGTGAACAAGTTTGGTTACCACAATGATATTCTAATAAAATTCAGTTTTGAACATGTTGGCATGGACTTATTTCAATGCCTTGTAGTAGGTACACATCTCCAACACCGAAGCACAAAAATTGGTGTCCAACCCTTGTAATAACCTAATGCCACCTATATTTTTTTTCAATTTGCTACCATCCGATTCCCACTTTGGTGTGGAGATGGAATCACTCTGAGTATCAATAACAACAATAGCCGAAAAGGTTGTGTAATGGGAAAAACCAACATTAACAGGAATACAAAAATTTTGCAATACTGAAATCCTAAGTGCAGTAACATGAGATATATATTCCATTCCTGATTATGAAGCTATAGATCACATAACAGATGAATGCAATATGATAATGAGGATTCCACTTGAACATAGTTTTGATCCATTTCAATAACATCTCATAATGATTTTCACTTATGAAGGAATATTAAATAGGGGTAGAATCCAAAAAATTTGCGCCCAAAGAGAATAAAAAAGCTTCAGTAATGAACATTTGCCTCCATGTAATGACATCGAACCTCTCTAATTGAATATATTTTCCCATTCAGTCAATCACTCAAAATATGAACCTTTCATTTTCGTCTTCACCCATTTCCCCTCAATCTGAGGGCTCATCGTCAGTCTCTTAGGCCACTCTCACCCAGCCTTCATATTCCTAGTATATCGCCTCCTCGATATCCGACCAGGTTTTGAACATAAAACCTATCTCTACATGCACGCCTTCCCTTCAATCCATCTCAACTATGGCTCATCTCCTTGCAACTTCTTTCTCCTCCCCTCCAATTCTTGAACAGATCATCATTACTAGTTTGCCCATTTTGAACTCAAGGTCACAGGTGAATTTGTTGCTTAGTTGGTTGAGCCCGGTTCTTACCCCATCTTCTATTATTCCTTCCTCCCATGATTCAGTTATGGAACCCTCCACCTGTACCCCATCACTTCAACATGACTCTCCTCGGTCTTCTCCCTCTAAAATCTCTCACTCCTCTTTACAACTTAAACATGCCCCCGTCAGTAGATCTCCTAGCTCGTATTACTCCCCACATCCCACACCACCACAATTAAATATGTATCACAAGTAACAATCTAATTTCATTTTTCAGGTCAAAGGACAAAGTAATATGCACTCAACGATAGTTGTTGCAGATCCTATTTTTTCGAAGAAAGATTGCCAACAGAGGGGATCGCGCCCTTGACCTCGTGCCCTGGTAAAACCTAGGGTTCTCTCGAGCGTCGCCATGGAAGCTCAAGGAGGGGAGCCGCCGCCCCCTCCTTCCCCCTCCACCTCCTTTCGAACGATGGTTGCAGCTTGTAGCAAGAAGACGACCTCTGCAGCTCCCCTGAGCTTTGTCAAGAAACTAGACGCTATCCCAGAGATTGATCTGCCTCTCAAACTTCCAATGAAAGTATCCCTTTCCCTCTCTGAACGCGGACTTGTTGGTCAGTTCATGGGTCTTTGGCCTTCAACTAGATCCACGGACAATTGGATACAGCGGAACTAGAGGCCGCTGATCACAAATAGTGTTACGTGCTATGCGGTCAGGCGAGGGTACTACATTTTCAAATTTATATCTTAGGAGGATAGAGATTTGATCTTCAGAAATGGCCCGTACTTCATGGGCACCCAAGGACTTTACTTAAACCAATGGACCCCAAGCTTTGACCCTGCTTCAGAAGTTCCCAAGGATGTTCCAGTCTGGGTAAGACTCCCTAACCTGTCGATTCATTGCTGGAACCCCACCTCGCTTCAGGCAATAGGGAATGGTCTAGGACGCTACATTGACCGAGCAGAGCCAAGAGACCAGTACTCCTATGCGCAGATCCATGTGGAGGTTGATCTGGAGGTAGGTCTTCCCGAAGAAATAAAACTAAAGGTCGATGACTGGCACCACTTCCAAAATCTAGATTACGAACAGCTCTCGTTCAAGTGCAGAGGTTGTCACAAATACGACCACTTACAAAGGAACTGCCCAAAGAACCCCCCCACAGAGAAAGTAGGGGAAGAAGGCTGGCAACATGCCCGGAAAGGGAAATCCAGAGTGAAGGAACAAAGAAACGAACAGACAGTCCCACCGTACACCAAAACTTCAGGGACCAAGGAAACTGAGAACAGCTTCAGTATCCTGGCTAAAGAAGTTGACGAAGGGGAGCCAGATCCAAGTAAAGACGTGCAAGAGGGAGCAAAAGGAGACCAGAATTCCGAAGACAAAGGAAACCAGCCAGCAGAAGAAGAAGGGGCACAAAATAACTCACCCCAAAGGTTGGAAGGCAGTCAGAACATAGAGGAAGGGGAGATCTCCATAGGCAGCAACTCAAACGAGGCAAATGAAGTTTGGGTCACCCCAAAGAAAACAGGAAGAGGCAGGAAAACAAAAAAAAGTTGAGAGGGACTAGGAAACCTACAAAGACGTCCTCAACGGGTCACAACCCACCATTAAGCAGTTGATTAGCGTTCGCCAAACAAGGAAGCAAGCCAAAGCCTTCCAAGGAGGCCATCCCTCCTATCAAGGTTGATAATGATCATAACCTCCTGGAACTGTAGAGGAATGGGCAGCAAAAGGAAGGAAGAAGCGCTCAAGGATATTATCAAAGCCTCGAAAGCAAACATCCTACTGCTCCAGGAGACCAAAATGAGCCAGCAAGACGCACTTAAAACCTTGTTGAATGTTTGGAAAGGAAGCCTCGGAGTAGCTGGAAATGCCAGAGGCACCTCAGGAGGACTCTGCACACTATGGAACACCTCCAAAATAGACCTGCTCAGCTCTGACACATGCATTCACTGGATTCACACCAAATTCCTTCATAAAGACTCAGGTTACCAGGTGAGTGTCTTCAATATCTATGTTCCGCAGCATTTGGGGGAAAAAAAACATTGTTGGGAGTCCTTACAGGACTATCTCCAGCAAAATAATCTCAACAATATCATTCTTGGTGGGGATCTAAATGTAACTTTAGCTCAGGAAGAAAAGAGAGGGGGCTCCATAGTGAGAGACCCGGCTAGAGAATGGGTAGAGGACTTAGCCTCAGCCTGGGATCTTCTAGACATCAAACCGGCCAAGGGACTTTACACGTGGACCAATAAGAGGATCAGTCCTGGGCACATAGCAGCCAGACTAGACAGATTCCTAGTACAAAGCTCCCTCCTGCTGCTAGGACTCACAGCAAAAGCAGAAATTATGCCCCACAGTGTATCTGATCATAAGCCAATTCGACTAGAAATTAAAAAAGATCAAGTCAGAGGGCCCATCTCCTTCAGATTCAACCCAATTTGGATACAAGACAAAGACTTCCTGGATCTAGTTTCTAAAACTTGGGCCAACGTTGTTCAAGGCTCAGCCTTTTATATATGGGAGGAAAAAATTAGAAGACTAAAAAGAGCCCTAAAGCTTTGGGCAAAGAGCCAGCCAAGACCAATAGTTGTGCGCATAGAATCCCAAGCCCAGCTCGAGACCCACCAGTTGGAAATGGAACATCAGGAGGTCACACCAAAAACCTTGCAACAAGAGGACAGCCTTCAAAGGCAATGGCACAAAGCCTGCAGAGCGAAGGAAGACTACTGGAGGCAAAAATCAAGAAGCCTATGGCTGAAAGAGGGAGACCGGAACACAAGCTATTTTCACAAACAAGCGGAAGCAAGGAAACAATACAAGGTAGTTACAGAAGTTCAAGTCCAGAATAAAACAATTGCAGATCCAGAGGGCATAAAACAAGCAGCCTATGAAGCTTTTGAGATGCTCTACACAGAACCACAAGGAACAGAAATGGACCAGCAGAGGTACCCTTTCACTGTTATCCCACGGATCATAAATGAGGATACCAACAGCAAGTTGACAAGGGAGGTAATGCAGCAAGAGATAAAGGAGGCCCTTGATCAGATGAACCCAGACAAGACCCCTGGACCGGATGGATTCACTGCCAGATTCTATCAGCAGTGCTGGAATATAATAAAAAAGGATCTAACCAAAATGATTAAGAAATTGCAACAGAGCAGCAAGCTAGGAGGAAGCACCAATTCATCCTTCCTGGCACTCATCTCGAAAGAAAAAGGAGCACTTTCCTTCAATCGATTCAGGCCAATCTCCCTATGCAACACAAGCTATAAAATCCTGGCCAAAGTTATAGCCAATCGACTCAAGGCATTCCTCCCTCTCATCGTTCCTGAAAACCAAGGCGGCTTTGTCAAAGGAAGGCACATTGTCGATAACATCATCCTGGTTCAAGAGGCTATCCACTTCAGCGTCCGAAGGAAAGAAAAAGGTATGGTTATTAAACTGGACCTCGCTAATGCCTTTGATAGAGTCAGACATGAATTTTTATTTGAAGTCATGAGGAAGTTTGGTTTTGACTCGAAATTTGTAAACTAGATAAAAACCTGCATCAAATCACCATGGATAGCCCCGTTGGTGAATGGGAAGGTAACAAACTTCTTCAAAGCCTCTAGGGGCTTAAGACAAGGGTGCCCCCTCTTGCCCCTGCTCTATGCAATTCAAGCATTAGTCCTAAGCTACCAGCTGGGAAACTCCCAAGTTCACAAAAATCTCCAGGGACTAAGAATAGTGCAAGGGGTAAAAGACATAAACCATGCACAATTTGCGGACGATACACTGTTTTTGGGAGGAGCAAGCCCAATAATAGCAAGAAAGTTTAAGGAAGAACTGGACGCTTATGCAGAAGCCTCCGGAAGTGAAATAAGCCAGGCCAAGAGTAACATCTATGGATGGAATATCACGCCAAATGAAATGTTGGGAATAACAAGAGTTCTAGGGATGGAAGGGCATACTAATTGGGAGGCCTTTAAATACTTAGGAATCCCTATTTTTAAAAATTCCCCTAGAGCCTCCCACTGGAACCATCTGGTAGAAAAACTAAAGAATAAATTTTCCTCTTGGGGGGCGAATTGGTTAAATTTAGCAGGGAAGGCAGTTCTGATAAAATCTGTGGTGTCTAGCATCCCTATCTACCAGAGCTCGTTGTTGTTAGCCCCTGCCACAATCATCCAAAGAATCGAAGCTTTTCAAAGACGCTTTCATTGGGAAGGTGGAAGGAAAGCAAGACGAAAACTGCACTTGATAAGCTAGGAAAAAACTTCAAAGCCCTTCCTGGAAGGGGGACTCAATTTAAAAAAAAACAGAGTTCAAAATCTAGCCTTGGGGGCAAAGATGCTTTGGAAGATGGTCACTGGCAAACCTTTTTGGAGTAAACTCACGCTTTGGAGGAAATATTTTCGGGGGCCACGGGACAGAATCTTAGAGTTCCCTTGCAAAGAAACGAAAAGCTCCCCTATCTTTGCGCTCTGCAAAAAGGCGCTTCCTCACTTCAGCCCTCACCTTACCTGGGTGCCAAAAAATGGTAAGAAAATCAGAATCTGGACAGACTCAATAATGGGAGACCCACCTCTAGAGCTTCGACAGGACCTATTGTGCCTCAAAAAATGGATGGACAGTCAAAATTTTGTAACGCTTTCCGACATTTCAATCTAGGGGGAAAACAGGCATCAAACCTGACAAGGGTGGGAAGTGCCAAACAGACCAGTTGCTCTAGACCGTCACTGGTGCGCCCTCAAGAGATGTCTTCAAGGGAAGGCCCCCCTAAAAAAGAAAGGCAAAGATGAAAGAGGATGGGGAAGGAACGCACGGGCCTACACCACTGCAGAAGGCTACCAACTCTTCAATAGCGTCCCCACTGCTATGCCTAATCCGACACTCTGGAAAGCAATCTGGCAGTCCAACTCTCTCCCAAAAATTGACCTCTTCATTTGGACCCTGGTGCACAAGAGTATCCAAACAGGGGAGAACCTTAGAAGATGTGGCTGGGAAGGACCCTTCAGGTGTCCCCTTTTCCTTCATGCAGAAGAAACCACATACCATCTTCTCTTAAATTGCGGCTTTTCAAAAGAAGTCTGGATGATGGCAACAGGCCCCCAAACTGCACTCAATCTTCCTCCTAATTTAATAAGCCTCCTTCTCCACTAGGACTCCTATTATCCTTTCGTTGTCGAGGGGAGAACCCAAGCTTTCTTGCTGTGGGGAATGCTTCCAAAGTTTATCCTGTGGAACCTTTGGCTAGAAAGGAACCACAGAATCTTCAGAGAAAGCCAAAGAAGTGCAACCATAGTCGTCACCAAAATTCAAGCTCTCTTGGGTGAATCAGCTCCTTATCTCTGCTCTACGATCAAGAATCATAAGCTGGATGAAGCAGAGGAGCGTTGGCTAAGCTAGTTCAAGATACAAGGTCTCGAGGCCTGAAAAGCAAGTGATCCAATCAAAGAAGACTGGGAGATTAGGAAGAGCAAGAAGGATTTTGCCAATTGGAAAAGCGAAATAAACACACCTATTCTCTTCTTTGATGGGGCCTCGAAAGGAAACCCAGGCAATGCTGGGGGAGGGGGGATAATTGAAAATCCCACAGAGGCTACAACAACGCGCTTCACTTTGGGCCTAGGAATAGAGACCAACAACAGAGTTGAGGCCTTGGCTCTCTGGCAAGGTCTACACCAAGCAAAAAAACTCAGAATCCAGGACTTGACAATAATCGGTGACTCCAGAATAGTTATACAGGCCATAATTAACCATTCTAAAACCCAAAGCATTATTCTAAATAACCTTCTCGACAATATACGCCTCCTTCTAAGGAATTTTAAATCTTATAAAAAAATTCATGTGCTAAGGGAACTCAATGGGGAGGCTGACAAGGAAGCCAATAGAGGTGCGTTGCTAGAGGCGAGGGTACTGACAGTGAATGAAGTGATAGCTAGCGTGGAGCTCCCTTGAACCCAAACCCGTGCTCTCTCATATACTCAAATGCAAGCTTTGGCAGCAGATTGGGAATTAGGCGAATCTGTAAGGCCAGTACGCGATAGAGGTTTTGGTTGGTCGAAGGAGTTATCTCAGTACCATGAGGAAGGGCGCTTTAGATATGGGGGAGACAAGAGATCCGCGCGCCCTTCCCCCACAAATCCTGTAAATCTAAGTGCAATGATGAGAAGGGGTGGAGAAGAAATAAACGGCGAACTCTCCCCTCTCAATCCAGTTTCAAGACGTTCCTGCAAGTCACTCAGGGACAGTGAGAGCGTGAAGCATCCATCAGAGAAGGGCAAGACGCAAGAAGGGAGAGGCATGACTGGAAATGGCTTCATCATCGACAGGCAAGCCGAGCATGGAAGAGAGGTTGAAGGAAATGGATAAAGCTTTGGAAAACCTGAAGCAATTGTTGCAGCATCAGCTGGACTTCCTGGAGAACTTGGACTCAGAAGCTGGTCAAAGAATGGAGCAGCTTGAGGCGGATATCATCACTACAAAGATTGAATTTTTGGAGGAGCTAGACAAGTTGCATAAGGAACTAAAAAATCCTCAACAGGAATTCGAAGATAGAATGGATCAGTTGGAAGACAAGATGGCTCAGCTGAACAGTGACTGGAATCAAGACCCCAAGAATTAATCTATCTCACTAGTAGTCTGTCAGGAAGATCGGACCAGCAAATTGGCATTTTGTATAGAAGCCATTGCTATAAATAATCCAGTACCTTTAGAAGGCGTACAAAAACTAGATCAGTTTATAAGTCTATAGCTATAGAAGTAGAATGGTTTCAGAAAGGCAGGCCCGAAGAAATTCGAGGCCCTTTTGTAATCGAATCAGTGGCCAGTCCACCTTCTTAATATAATCTATAACCATTTTTGTCAAAAAAAAACAATCTAATTTCGATTTATAATTATGGTACCCTTCAATAACAAGGTTGTGTGGCAGTGTAGTCCATGCCAAGAAGGTTAGAAAGCAAATTGTGGAAAATGGGTCGAAATGTAAATGGTGGAAGTGTCTGGTGCAAAACGTATATGACGGAAGTGTTGTGTGCAACATGTATATCATGGAACATGGACCAAAATTAAATGACGGTTGGCATGTAGAGCACCATTTATTTGTTGAAGGTAAAGTATGTAAGAAAGTGCAAATTTGTTGACAGTGGAAGAATAAATCTGGAAATTTAAATGCATTTGGCATATGGACTGGTAAAAGATAAAAATATATGAAGTCATAAAATTAGAAGGAGATAAGAAATATAAAAAATTTAAATGCATTTATGAACAAGTGGTATAAGTAAATGAAGCTTGCAATGCAGAGCACCATTTATTTTGAAATATATAAAAAATTAAAAGTCTGTTACATATAAAAAATTAAATGCATTTGTCATAGAGACTGTTGAAATATAAGAATGTATGAAAACATTACATAGTACTGGAAATTTTGAAATATACAAAAAAATAAAAGTATGTTACATATAAATCGGAATTTCAATGCGTTTGTCATGTAGACTAGGATTGGGGCTCCCCGGGACCATTAGAGAAATATGTACAAGAAACAGGATTGTAGAAAGAAGATAGAGTTCAATACCTGGAAAAAAAACAAATGGAAAGGTATAAGTGTTTGCCTACACATATGTATTTAAGAAAGTGGAATAACTTGGTTGATAAACAAAGCAGGATGCAATCAGTAGACTTACAGTGAGGGTACATATGAGCCATTTGGCTACTTTCTTGCGGATGGTGTTTCATTGATGTAGTCGAGGACTATCGTTTCAATGATGTCGTCGACGGTTGCTGGAATCCTAGCAACTGCATGTTGCCTTTCGTCGGCAGCTTGTTTCAATTGCGTTTCACGCCATTCTTCAATGTAGCTTCTCATTGGGGTGACGTTTATCTCATTCCGGATTTTTATGTTGAAAATATCGTTTTCTAATTCCTGGAAGTCGATAGAAAGATTATAGAGAACCTGATGAATTTCCTCATTCTATACTGAATATTTGACTAGCCAGTCGTGGACATGAGCTTCATCAAATTGAAAGATGTTGTACAAATTTTCCAGAGACAAGGCCTTAAACATAGCAACATGTTTATCAAACTCTTGCCTGGTTAAGGGCAAGGAGTTTGCGATTAAGTCTGGGTCTTGGAAGTTGTTGGTTTTCCCGGCTAAGTCTATATTTGACAACCTTGTGAATAATTTATCTTTCTTCGATATGGCTTGTTCACACCACTGAACAATGAGATGCAGGTTCTTCACTTTTTCTTTCCAACATGCATTCAATTGACCAATCCGATTTTTGGATGGAATATCTTCTTCTCTTCTTTTTGTTTCTGTCATATTGTTGACAATGGTGCCAAAAGGAATGAGTTTTTTTAAAAGGAAATTTTCTTCATCTTTTAACTCGGCCTACAAATGTTCGAGCAAACTATGTGCCCCGGTTCCAAGGGAAGTGATGGTTTGTGATCTTTTCCACTCGTCGGTAACCAATTCCATTATTTTTTTATACTATTCTCCACATATCCTTTACAGGATGCAAGCAGAGTGGAGAATGTTTTTACATTGACTCTAGGGGTGGTAGGCATGGCTATTGCCAAAGGATCGAGAAGCAATGGCATAGGAATGAAAGTGTCTTCCAATTCCCTGACCCGCTCCTTCAGCCTAGCATTCTCGATCTCGATTCCTCCAATGGAATCATGAAGTGCTTCTCTGCTTGCCATGTGAATTTGACAGAATTGGGATGACCGCATGTTGGCAAGGTGAACCTCTGAACGAGATTTGTCTTTCTTATTTTTAACATATTTTTTCTCAATTATCAATTTTTTGGACTGGGTATAAAAAACAACGCTCTGGAACACGAAGGATTCATCTTTGTTAAAAATTTTAGTAACGGATATGTCCATTGGATGGCTATGGTGGATGGAATCTCTGGGCTTATCAAGGAAACAGATCATGTTATCCAGATCAGTGTTAAGTTCAATGTTCTCACTCTGAATTTCTGGCTCTTCTGCCTGCCCCACATTTTTTTTCTCTTCTTCTCTATTGGAATCTTATGAGAACTATCAATTTTAGAGTGAGGAGGGTCATTATCTCCTCCTTCGTTTGAAGAACTCTGAGTTTATTTGTTGGTGTGGTAAACCGTTGGAGCGATGCTCCGAGATGTCGCACTTTTTTGAGTGATATTTTTAGATTGAAGACTCTTGTCAGCGAGGCCTTTCCCCTGTTGCGTGTACAATTTAGTGCAGCTTTGCATTGTGTCTACGTCGTCGGCATCAAAGGGAGGACCTTTGCTCCCACTGTCTCTGTTTTTTGCCAGGTGCTTACTTAAAAAACAATCGCCGAGGCCAATTGTTTGTAAATGTTGTCAAAAAATATTATAGGGGTCGAACCCTCGTATGATTTCAGCATATTTGAGGTTGGATATGCTAGAATGTGCTGGGAATTCATCAATTTTGTTGGCGTTTTTCAACAGGAACTCCCCTACTTTCCAAGGAAAAGGAATGAACTGTTTTTTTTCTTCGTTTACAACAGATGGAACTAGTAGTTGTATTTCCGTGCTACCTCTGCAACAAACATTTTGTCTGTAATGTGACACGGGAGGAGTGCAGGTTGTTTTGTGAAGCCAAAAATTCTTATGACAGTGTAATTATCCAAATGTTCGACTATCCCCTTGTCCAAAAAACGGGTTGCCCATTAAAAACCTCATAAAAACAGTGGGAAGCCTTGTGCTTCCACAAGGCCTCGTACTAGAACCTTACTGGGTGAAATTCGCAATTGACATTCTTGGAGAGAGACAGTTGTGGAAACCGACAGGAATGCGCTATTGCAAAAACTAAATAGGACGACATATAAAATTTCTTTTCCCTTTTGAAGCTTGACAATTGGGAACATATTTCATGGGAAATTAACCTACCCCGATAAAAAATGGCTTGTTCATTGACTATGAAATGCAAAATATAAAGGGCCATCTGGAAAATATTTTTTGTGGACTCCTATCCCATTATTCTTGTAAACAGCCAGGCAATTTCGCAAAATGGATTTCTAAATGAACTAACCTAAAATATTGTAATATCTTCAGGAACTAGATGCGGGTTTTTCAAAAAATACGGCAAGAGGTCCAACCCGTTATTATGCTTTGCTAGGAACTATTTGCAATCTTCTCCTTTGAACGTCAACGTTGGCTCCAACAACCTTAGCATCCAGCGGAAGACCAGAGGTGACAAAGAAACAGAAGAGCGATCCCGCGGCAGAATAATTTTTTCTTTTATGAAATAAAGTTTTCGACGCACCAAGAGACAAGGTCCTTACAGTCAAAAACCTCGAGAACACAGCCTACATGAGCAAACCCGGAGGTCCAAATTACTTGGTTCTCTGTGGCAGAGGTTAAGTAATAAGAAAATGCCCTGGACCACTAGAAGTTCTGGTCCTCCCGCCCAAGGATGTTCACTATATCTCCACAGAACTGTTGTCGAGTTGGTGCCCTAGGTTTATGAGAACGTTTGTTTGCTCCAGATGATGGTTTAAATGAACAATTAGAGCTGATAATGTAACTCTCCGCTAAATCTTGGTGAAATGCTTATGAATGGGAAAGCTCCTCAAGCCTTTCACTGATAAATGATGAAATGTTAGCAGTAAAGCTTATTTATTACATATTTAGAAATGCGAAGGTGGCGGGTACGGTGAAGAGCAATTAAGGATTGGAGGTTTCGTGAGCGTGCGAAGGCCACGACGTGTGAAGGGCATTTCATGGTTTTTAAATCAACAGTGGGAACGAATAATATAACCCCCTTGCAAATATTGGTTTAATGTGCATGAATAGGAGATCTCCTCGAGCCTTTCGCCCATCAATAACAATTTATACAGTTCCTGCATGATGACCCGTTAGAATTAAATGCCAGTAATTCCATATTTAGAAACAATATATATATATATATATATATATATATATATATATGAACTATTTTTTTTCTTCGTTTACAACAGATGGAACTAGTAGTTGTATTTTCGTGCTACCTCTGCAACAAACATTTTGTCTGTAATGTGACATGGAAGGAGTGCAGGTTGTTTCGTGAAGCCAAAAATTCTTATGACAGTGTAATTATCCAAATGTTCGACTATCCCCTTCTTGTCCAAAAAACGGGTTGCCCATTAAAAACCTCATAAAAACAGTGGGAAGCCTTGTGCTTCCACAAGGCCTCGTACTAGAACGTTACTGGGTGAAATTTGCAATTGACATTCTTGGAGAGAGACAGTTGTGGAAACCGACAGGAATGTGCTATTGCAAAAACTAAATAGGACGAAATATACAATTTCTTTTCCCTTTTGAAGCTTGACAATTGGGAACATATTTCATGGGAAATTAACCTACCCTAATAAAAAATGGCTTGTTCATTGACTATGAAATGCAAAATATAAAGGGCCATCCGAAAAATATTTGTTGTGAACTCCTATCTCGTTATTCTTGTAAACAGCCAGGCAATTTCGCAAAATGGATTTCTAAATGAACTAACCTAAAATATTGTAATATCTCCAGGAAATAGATGCGGGTTTTTCAAAAAATGCGGCAAGAGGTCCAACCTGTTATTATGCTTTGCTAGGAACTGTTTGCAGTCTTCTCCTTTGAACGTCAACGTTGGCTCCGACAACCTTAGCATCCGGAAGAAGACCAGAGGTGACAAAGAAACAGAAGAGTGATTCCGCAACAGAATAATTTTTTTTTTTATGAAATAAAGTTTTCGACGCACCAAGAGACGAGGTCCTTATAGTCAAAAACCTCGAGAACACAGCCTACATGAGCAAACCCAGAGGTCCAAATTACTTGGTTCTCTGTGGCAGAGGTTAAGTAATAAGAAAATTCCCTGGACCACTAGAAGTTCTGGTCCTCCTGCCCAAGGATGTTCACTATATCTCCACAGAACTATTGTCGAGCCGGTGCCCTAGGTTCATGAGAACGTTTGTTTGCTCTAGATGATGGTTTAAATGAACAATTAAAGCTGATAATGTAACTCTCCGCTAAATCTTGGTGAAATGCTTATGAATGGGAAATCTCCTCAAGCCTTTCGTTGATAAATGATGAAATGTTAGCAGTAAATCTTATTTATTACATATTTAGAAATGCGAAGGTGGCGGGTACGGTGAAGAGCAATTAAGGATTGGAGGTTTCGTGAGCGTGCAAAGGCCACGACGTGTGAAGGGCATTTCATGATTTTTAAATCAACAGTGGGAACGAATAATATAACCCCCTTGAAAATCTTGGTTTAATGTGCATGAATAGGAGATCTCCTCGAGCCTTTCGCCCATCAATGACAATTTATACAGTTTCTGCATGATGACCCGTTAGAATTAAATGCCAGTAATTCCATATTTAGAAACAATATATATAACTTTTTTTTTTCTTTTATTATAGACAAGTGTGAAGGTGACGGAGACGGTGGAGAGAAAGGAAATAATGGCAAGCTCTGAAAAGTGGTCGGACGGTATTCAAAAAAGGGTTACGAAAATAATGAGGACAGGTGAGTGTTGCACGGTCAAATTTTATGTATTGGAATTTTTTAGTGCAAAATGTGTGAAACGGAAGAGATGATGATGGGGCAGTTCAGCGGTCGGTTTGTATATTTGAGGAATAGCGACAAAGTCGAAATTTTTGAGTGCAAAATGTGTAAAACGGAAAAGATGATGATGGGGCAGTTCAGCGATCGATTTGTATATTTGTGGAATTCCGGCAAAGTGGCTAAGTATTGAATAGGAAAATTGCTAATTTCATGCCTAGAAATAAGATCTTATATATAATTGGCAATTGCTAATTGCAAAGGGACGCGGGCATAGGAAATAATGACTACGAACTGAATATTTCTTCAATTCACCAAACCGACGATACGCCAAAGAAATTCCAAGAAATGGCAAAGTATAGAAAGCGGATAGATGGATTCAAAATGGGGTGACAATAGTTACAGAAAAGATGTGAGCCCGACGGTTAAATTGTATTTCTCACAAATTTTCAGTGTAAGATGTATACCACGGAAAAGCGCATGACAGGTGGATCGTAATATGGAAGAGGGTATGATCTGAGTCTGATTGCAAAAATGTATATGTGGAAGTGACGCTACTGTTCGTAGGCCATGGAAAAAAAGAAGTCCAATCTAGAGCCCGCCTACCGAGAATTTGCGGTCGAAGAAGTTTATGGGCATGGAATGGAGAAGCGGTCGGTCGGTGTCATGATAAAAGAGCACGAGTGCAAGTGTGAACCCGCAACCCCATCCATGCGCGCAGCCATACATTTTTGAAAAAACGAATAAGTGACGAAGAAGATAAAGTTCAGGGAAAAGAGAAACGGAACTGAATTGCGAAGTTGGGGGGAACAGAAAACAACAACCAAGAATGTGATCTCTGAGTTTACTTGGTTCTTGCTTGTATGCTTCGTTTCTCAATTTCTATATCGTGAAACTGTGAGGCATTTGATTAGCTAGCTAGCCCGCAAGTGCGACTGTCAATTTCTATAGTGTGGAACTGTGGGTGTTGTTTGCAGGACAGGGAATTACAGAGGAAATGATTTTCCCTTTAATATAGCTTCTGTGGGGAAAATGTGGTATGGCTCATTTTAGCACTTTCCCATCTGTAAACAAAGGCAATTTTGCAAGCCATGGAGACCGTCTGTCAATTTGTATATCCCGGAGCTCTGAATGTTGTTTGGAGGTCACGGAAAAGTAGAACTGCAATGTTGACCCAGTGAGTGCGTAAGTCCGCCTGTTAATTTCTATATCGCGGAACTCTCGGTGCTAGTTCTAGGACACAAAACAATAGAAGGTCAATTTAAAGAAAGGGGTAGTGGTCGTTGGAAACGCGTGAATCCGCCAAACCGTGCAGCAAGGCATTTTCAAAAGAAAAAAAATGATTAACTATCCAGGAAGAGAAACTAGAGGGAATATAAGAGTGGGAAAATAGAAAGGCGGAAGGCAGTTTTCGCAAGGGCGAATTGGTTTCAAAGAAGCCTCATTGTTGCAAAACCATCATTTTCTACTAAATGTCAGCAAATGCATTGTTGAAGATTAGATTTGATTGCAACCTGTGCATGTAAGTATGTTCATACATTATTCCATGACTATAACGTTTTAAGCTAACAACTAAACTTCATTTTCTTTTAATTGTCAACAAATTCTTTGTTGAAGATTACATTTTATTCAAACATGCGGGTGCAACTGTGTTCTTTACACATTCTTCCATGATTGCAACATATTAACTCAAGTATTAAACTTCGTGCATTATGGGTTCTTAGCATTAAAACTTAATAACTACATGTCTAGAAACAAGAATAAGGATTTTGTTGTAAGATTGTACATTGGTATTGCTATGCTCTATCTGCATTACGAATAGAAGTTAACGTTGGTTTGAAACTGTGTAATCCATTTTTTGTTTGCATAAAAGGCTGCTCGATTGACACAGTAGATTGTGATATAAGTGTTAGATGTTCCATCTTAGAAAAAATAACCTAAGTAAACACAATATTGAAGAAGTACGAGAGCATTGAACCATGCCAAGGAGAACAAGCGTTATATCCAGAAAAGAAGCAGAAACGAAGAGTCTAAGGCAATTACTTTTTAATAGCAAATCCATTTAATAAAAATAACAAACACACCGAGTATTGTACATCTATCCTTACAAATTTGACCCAATTCTTCGGGGCAAAAAATTGAGCATATCTACGACAAACACATGCACGGGATCCGCACTATGCAAGATCCCCGCAGTTTTCTCCTCCATGAATCATATTGTGCTGGAATTGATAGTTTTCATAAGCTTCTCGTGAGGAAGAAGACAAAAAACATTACAGGGAAAATGGAATAGCCCTTAGCTGAAACCGCCTCTGCATAGTCGAAAAAAATTCAGGAGCACAGGTTGCACGTGCAATTTCAGATGTCCAAATTATTCCATTCTAGGTGGAAGGAGATGACTAGTACAAAAGTGGCTTGCAGTAGTGAGAGTTTTGGACCTGATTTCTGAAGATGTTAATTGTATATCCAGAGAAGAGGACAGTAGTCCCGCAAGTGAATAATTTTTTAGGTTGAAATATATCTCTGGGAGCATGAACAGCTCATTACTTTACAGTGAAACTCTTCCACCCAGAACAGACTAATTTGGAACTCTTGAATTCCTATTTTCGCAAGCCGCTATTGTGTTTACCATCGGTTTCTTTTTTGAAACTCCTTTTCATGTTGTGAGGATCGCCATCAGCGAGCCAGGAAGTTTCGTTTGTTATAGTTGATTTCAATTTGGGTACATGAGTGGGAAGAGTCTCTTAATTGGCATCATCCATTTTCGTATCATCGCCCATCAGATCATCTTCTTTCGGTTCGGAATTCATGACAACAACCTCTGCGCCTGCCATGAATGCAACTAGGCAGGTTCTCTGAGAAACCAGGGTTGCCTTCTAATTCTTTGGCTTGAAATATATCTCTCGGTGTACCAAGGGACCATCTCCTTTTTTGGTCCTGGGCAGAGGGAGATGAGTAGTAAGAATATGCCCTGAAATAGTGGAACCTCTGGCCATTATGCCCCAATGTGTTTACTGTATATGGAGACAACTGCCGCAACAAGTTAACAAGAATTTTTGTTTGCTCCAGACATTGTTTGAAATGAAAATGAGGGAGGGATAATATAACCCTCCACAAATTATGGTTTAATGCGTATCAATGGAATATCTCCTCAAGCCTTTCATTGATCAATGACAATCTCCAGGGTTCGTGTGGAATGAGTTGTCACCATCACAGCTCGCTAATCGCATAATTAGAAAAAAAGTGCGAAGGTGGCGGTGACGGCGAAGAGAGATTAAGAATTACAAATTTCTTAAAAGCACCAACCCGCCGGCGCACAAAAAACAGATTGCATCGTCTTTGAGTTGAATATTGGGAAATGATAACATAGTTATGCGCAAATCTTAGTTTAATTTGTAGTAATGACAAATCTTCTCCGGACTTTTGGACATTAATGACAATCTTAACGGTTCCTGCAGGAAGAAGTACTAGCATTAAAGATTAATTATTTCATATCTGGAAACAAGTACGAAGGCACCAGCGATGGTGAATTGCGGCGAGGCACCGCCCAACCCGCGAAAATGATTTCAAGCAATACCCAAGTATGGAAATCAGTCGGGCGGGTTAGAAAAGAAGAAGGGCAGAAAATATACCCAGGAGACGTGAAGGGTCGATGGTCATATTGCATCTCAGTGACAGATATCGGCTGTCAATTTCTATGTCGCAGAATTTCTTTGGAAATTCGTAAATCGCGGAAGGGGGTTTCTTTGCAAATTTGTAAATCGTGGAGTCTGGGTGCTAGTTGCAGGGGGCAGAACAATGGAAACGCAATGTTAAACTCGCCTATGCAGAAACCCAAGTTTCAAGAGGGAAAAGCAAAGAGAAGAATTCCATACTTAGGCACTTTTTCGATCATGGGTTCTTAGACTAGCAGGCTCTAAATTCGTCATCCATTGTTTTGTGGCCTACAAATAACATTCAGAATTCCGCGATATACAAATTGGCCAGCGGACCTGCAGGGTACTCGGGCATTTTACTATTCTGGCATTCCATACTTACGCAAATCTTTGGATCATGGGTACTTGGGCTAGCGGGGTCAAAACTGGGCCTGTATTGTTTTGTTACCTACAAATAGCACCGAAGAGTTCCGCAATATACAAATCGACAAGTGGACTTCTTGGTATAATTTTATATCAACCAGCAATCGGATTTTTGCCATATAGAAATTCATAGATGGACTCCAGGGTTGGCGGGGCCAACCTTGCGATTGTTTACGGATGTTGATCCCTATGAACTATGTAACACTACAAAAAAAACATTGTTTTCAAAACTTAAGTATTAATATTAAATATTGATACTTTACAATTTAATTACATAAAATTATAAAAGGATGTGAAATATCTTATTTGAAAGAAAAACCTACTTAAGCACTTTTTGGATCGCGGGTTCTCGGACTGGCGGGCTCTAAATTGGGCATTCATTATTCTATGGCCTACAAATAGTATCCACAATTCCGCGATATACAAATCGACCAGCGGACCTGCGGGGTACTCAGGCATTTTATTGTTCCCTCATTCCATACTTACAACAATCTTTGGATCGCGGGTACTCGGGCTGGCAGGCTCAAAACTGGGCATGTATTGTTCTGTTAACTACAAATAGCACCCAAGAGTTTCGCAATATACAAATTGACAGGCGGACTTCTTGGTATAACTTTATATCAAACAACACTTGGACTTCCGCCATATACAAATTAATAGATAGACTCCAGGGCTGGCGGGTCCAACCTTGGGATTATTTACATATGGTGATCCCTATGAACTATGTAACACTACAAGAAAACATTATTTTCAAAACTAAAGTATTAGTATTAAATATTGATATTGTACAATTTAATTACATAAAATTATAAAAGGATGTGAAAATTATGATTTGAAAAAAAAAACCTCGTGTTCGGAAACTTGCGTTCCAAAAATTTTGTATAATATGAAAGGGGCAAGAGGTCGATCGGGATACTGATATAAAAATGAGTACAAATCTGAACACTTGTATCCGTCAAGTTCCGCACCTACACAATTTCGCAAGAAAGGAGTTACACATACCAAGTATGTACTTTTATAAATGATGGGCATGAGATTTTATAGAGCATAAAAGCAAGAAGCTGGATATATATATATATATATATAATTTTGCAATAAGCTATACAGATATGCTTTCAAACATAGAAATGTGAGTTTGAAATATGTTTGATGCATGCATCCCTCATTCCATACTTGGTCAATTTTTGGATCGCGGGTTCTCTGGTAGGATCACGGGTTCTCAGACTGGCGGGCTCAAAATTGGGTCTTTGTTGTTTCGTGCCCTACAAATAGCACCACCATTTCTGCGATATACAAATTGACAAGCGAATTTGCGGACTATTTCAATTTTAAGGGCCACCTATTGTTGTAATAGCAGAATTGAACTTGGGCTTGTTTATATTCGTTTTACAATATCAAACGAAGAAGCAGTCGGTCGAGCTGGTCATCTAAAGGTAATTGAAACCAGAAGTATTGAATCTGCCAACTTCCGTAGGTAGAAGTTTTCTAAAAAACAAGTAATACATAGTAAGTATGGAATCTTAGAAGGTATGGACATGAGGTTTTTATAGAATTTGTATGGATCCTGTATTTCATACTTGGCCACTTTTCGGAATGCGGGGTCTCGGTCTGGCAGGCTCAAAGTTGGACCTCTATTTCTTCGTATCCTACAAATACAACCTAGAGTCCCGCAATATCGAAATTGATAGCCGAAGTTGTGGACTGACTCCTTCAACATTGCGGTTTTTATTGTTTCGGGTGTTCTAAACAACATTCGGAGGAAACGAGCAATACATAGTAAAGATCTATTTCTACAAACTATGGGCATGACATTTTATAGAGCGTGTATGGATTTCTAATTTCATATTTGGCCATTAATTGGATGGCAGATTCTCGGGCTGGTGGGTTCAAAATTGGGCCTTTGTTCTTCCGTGGCCTAAAAATAGCATCCACATTTCCGCGATATACAAATTCACAAGCAGACGTGCCAGCTATTTCAATTTTAAGGTCCTCGTGTTCAGGTCATAGCACAATTAGAGTTGGGCCAGTTTATATTCGTTTATTACAATATTAAACGGAGAAGCAGTCGGTCAGGCTAGTCATAAAAAAGTAAGTGAAATCTGAACTCATGAATCCGCCAACTTCCGCACTAGAATTTTTCAAAAAACGAGTAATACATACTAAGTATGTACTCTTATAAACTATGGACATGAAATTGCATAGACCATCTATAGATCCACAATTCCATACTTAGCCACTTTTTGGATCATAGCTTCTATGGCTGGCGGGATGAAAATTGGGTCTCTGTTGTTCCGCGCTCTACAAAAATCACCCACAATTCCACGATATAAAAATTGACAAGTGGACCTATGGGCTGCTTGGATAAACATTGCACTTCCATTGTTCTGTGTCCTCTAAATAGCACTCGGAGTTCTTTTAATATACAAATTCACAGATGGTCTCAAGAACTGTCGTGTTAAAATTTGCCATTGTTTACGGATGGTAATCCCTATCAACTATCCAACATATCTAAAAACATTATTTTGAATACTAAATTATTAATATTAAATATTGATATTGTAGAATTTAATTAGAGAAGAAAGTTTGGAAAAAATGGTCAGGCGAGCTATATAAAAGTTTTCCAACAAACGAGCAATACATAGTATCGACATGAGATTTTATAGAGCATATGTGGATCCCTCATTCCATACTTAAGAACTTTTTGGATCGCGGGTTCTCAGCCTTGCGGGTTAAAAATTGAGTCTCTATTGTTCTGTGTCCTACAAATAACACCTAGACTTTCGCGATATACAAATTGACAGGCGGAGTTGCGGACTGGTTGGCTCAACATTGCACTTCTATCACCCCATCTTCTCCAAACAATAGTCAGAGTTCCGAGATATACAAATCGATAGGACCCCACGACGTGTGTATTCAAGATTGCAATTGTTTACGAATGGTCATCCTATCTAACTTTATCTAAAAACATTATTTTCAAATACTAAATTACTAATATTAAATATTCATATTGCACAATTGAGTTACATTAAATTATTAAAGGATGTTAAATCGCTTATTTTTTTAAAAATGAAGGAAAGAAAAGAAAGTTTTTTTTTAAATTCTATCACCGCAAGAATAACAAGGACCAATTTGAATTTTAAGGACCTCTTGTTCATATGATAGCACAATATAGAATCGACATGAGATTTTATAGAGCATATGTGGATCCCTCATTCCATACTTAGGCACTTTTTGGATCGCAGGTTCTCGGCCTTGTGGGCTAATAATTGAGTATGTTGTTCTGTGTCCTACAAATAGAACCCAGACTTCCGCGATATACAAATTGACAGAAGGAGTTGTAGACTAATTGGCTCAACATTGCACTTCTATTGCCTCGTGTACTCCAAACAACAGTCAGAGTTCCGGGATATACAAATCGACAGGACCCCACGACTGGCATATTCAAGATTGCAATTGTTTACGAATGGTCATCCTATTTAACTTTATCTAAAAACATTATTTTCAAATACTAAATATTCATATTGCACAATTGAATTACATTAAATTATTAAAGGATGTTAAATCGCTTATTTTTAAAAAAATGAAGGAAAGAAAAGAAAGTTTTTTTTTAATTTTATCACCGCAAGCATAAGGACCAATTTGAATTTTAAGGACCTCTTGTTCATATGATAGCACACTCCGCACATTATACATTCGTTCATTTAAAATTATTCCAGGACATTAATTTTACCGAGTTCACTGATTAAGCAAAAATGCCAAAACAACGACCAATTTGAATTTTAAGGTCATGTTCTTGATATCATAGCACAATTGCACTTCGCACAGTATATATTCATTGTTTTCAAATTATTCTAGGAAAATAATTTTACCAAGTTCATCGATCAACGTAATCTGCTAAAACAAGCCACATACTACATTTGCGCCACAATGCCATAGAAATTTTCAAGCGGATCTGCGGGCCAACTGGCTAAAAAATTCAATTATATTGTTCCCTGTCCTCTAAACAATAGTTGGAGTTCCAAGTTATACAAATTGAGAGATGAAAGCACACAACCAAGAACCAACCAAACTTCAAACAGGCCGCAAGCAAGTTCCCAGAAGGTTCCACGAAGCATGACCCATCAACCTTTGCACCAAATAATTTGATATAGAAAGAAAAGACGTCATCGCATTCGTTTTTTCTTGCATCTGGTATAAGTTCCCAGTACAAAATAACCATGCCCATGGGATATATGGGGTTAGCTTCCATGCTTCCCATTTTTTTGGACCGAACAATCTTATGCGCATGCAATCCCGACTAGCCCTGTCTGACGAACATTCAACTGGATGTTGAAGAAATATTGCAGAGACACATGAGGTATTTTTGTTTCCTGCCAAAATTTGATATTTTTTTTCCCTTCTTCAACCAATATGCAAAATTGCATTGTCCTCATTTAAGGTGAATTTGTTGTGTATCTGAATCTTCCGCAGCATGTACACACTGCTTGCCTTTTTCTGTAGATACGTTTCATACAACAAGTCTGCCAACTTAGGAAGCACATTTTGTAACAGAGGTTGCCTAACCGTACAATGAACTGTCATGTTGCCCACGGTTCGGATGACACCATTCACGCAATGTCCATATATATATGGACATTTTTCACCGCATCATAGACAATCAATCGTATCATCACTTATCAAAGCGGAGGCAGAAGCAGGAGAATTGAATTTTGCACATACGGGTTCAAATGGGGTCGAGTACACATTGGTTGCAATCAAAAGACCTTCAACCTGGGAACACGAGCATAGGAATTAATACATCGAACAATATAATACAGAACTTCACCCCCCCCCTCCCCTTAAAAAAATAAATAGAAAATTAAACAGGTCGCTGAAATTTGTTTAAGGCTATTTCTATAAGAAAAATGATGATGATTTTCAGGATGTATACGCACAACAATTGTAGAGCTAGCTAGTTTCTTCAGATCCTCTACTATATCTACTTGCAACTATGTTACAAACGTTTCATGGGTTGTTTGAAAGATCCTTTCTCTAACATCCCTTTTCTTTGTTATATTTTTGAACAACATAAGTGGATTCTTCCCTTTATGCAATTGTTGTTCAATTGACGAAAACAAATTTGAATACATATCAAAAAATTGTAGCTGCAACCTGGAACAATGCAATATTTGTGTAACTTACCCGACATACATACACATGCGAAAGTAAAGGACAAAACTGAATATGAAAAGTGGTGCCATTGCCTTGTCATTGTCTGACTCTCCATCCTTTATATGGAGAATGTGTTGCGAGCCAAGTTTTCTCGCCAATGTGACAGTTGCGCCAATCGTTCCGATTGGGTAAATATTAGTGCTCTGTGCAAGCTGGTTGATAGTTGAGTCTAGGACAAAATGATATTCTGAACAAACTGCGGGAATTGTTTCCACAATGCTTGTTTCATTCAGCGAAATAATTCGATCGCAATCACCACGGTCATATACTGTTTTGGGCAATATATTAAAATTTGTAATGGATATCCCATTACCCAGCAATATCTTTTTTGCATGTTTCTGGACAAGTTGTGGAGGAACATTCAGTGTCACTGTCATCATGGCCTCATTGTCTGTCATATCAGCACGCATAATGGATCTACTTTTGTTTGCCTTGTCCAAGTAGGTGCTATAGACGACCATTAAGTGCCCCACGAACACTTGTCCAGTTCGGCGGTTGTTCAAGCCCTCTATTGATAGTACTTTGGATGTTACAACTCTAGACCTGGTCACAATTTTTGAACAGGAAAAACTAAAGTCAATGGTAGTATACATATTTTTTTTTCCCGTATTCTTCTTTCACTGGCATAAATCTACAAGTACACACGTAGCTTGGATGAACTATGGAGCCAGAGTTTTGCAACCACACCTCTTACTCTGTGGAACATGCACCACGTTTGACATCTCGCTTGTACTTGTTGATACTTCTTGTGAGCTGCAAACCATGTATTGCAGTCGACACCATCATATCCACCATGCCATAGATGAATATAAAGCCAAGGATATTTTTTTAGTAAACATAGTAAGAGCAGAGCATATGCATCTTTACTTTTGGCCTTGTCGGTCTGTTGATGTCTGGGATAACTGACTGCTCATGCCCATGTCACTAGTCCAACTTTTTCTGATGCAAGTAAGTGCACATGAACATCATGACTAAACAAGCATACGCATTGTATATTGTCCATCACAAGGACCAAACAACCGTAAAATTGTATGCATTTGTTTTTCTTAACTGGGAAAATGTTTCACAGTAAACAAGGCACGAGGACAGGGCACCATGGCCAAGCTGTATATCGCAGACCCCCGGAAGGCAGGGGAGAAATCTTCAACCTGGAAGCCTGGAACCCGCAATCGAGAAAGTAGGAAAGTATGGAACAAGGCATAAGCGCAACCACAGATGTGAAACCGTTAATCCACCAATCGGGGCAGCAAGGCATTTTCAGAAAGCACACTAAGCAGATGAATTAGAAAACAAAAGGGATAATAGAAAATGGAAAAAGTAGAAATAGGGGGGAGAAAGGCCCATTTCTGCCAAACCATCATTTTGAACTCTAATATTATATGCCCCCACCCGCTTTGTATATTTAATTTACCACCACAGTTGGTATACCTTTTAGAAGATTGTACCACAGAACCCTCTACTGTTGCACAGAACAATTCATCTCCATGTCCAAGTAACCTGTTTTTTCCAAGGCAGCAACGCCAAATATGCAATGGACATAAAGGTAAGTTAGTATGAAGACAGACATCTAAAAGAAGAGAAACAAGTCTATTTACCTACCAAAGAGGCCATCGCCCTCTCCATCTATTATGTTTGTTTATATGTACCAATGCAACGAAAAGACAACGGACATGAAGCATGTCAGTATGCAAGAAGGAATGTTATGAAGATAATGTATCATGTACGAAGGCACGCAACATGTACATATAATAAACTAGGTGAACACATATACAAACCATAAATGAAATACAAAACAACGCAATATGAAACAACAATACAAGCATGCACCTTTCTATATCCTCTTCAACCGATGCAGTCAAGACTCCCTCCTTTTCTCCAGCTATTCTGTTTGTTTTAATGTGGGAACGCACAAAACACAATGAACATGAATGGAAGTTGGTATGCACGGGAGGAGAAGCAATATGTACATATAGTAAAACAGAATCAACGAACAGTCTACAAGATAGGCAAAAACATGAACCTTTGCGCTTCTCCATCGATGGATGTAAACATGTAATTTGTTTTCCCTGCCCAAAAGATATTACAAGCCACAAAACATCATGCAACTGCATGGTCGTAGCTAAACGATTTCTGGTTTTCCGTGGCAAATTATTGAGATATGCCTCCACTGATTGAAACACATGTTCTATATCTTCTACACAGACTGTTGTGTCCACGATACAAGTTTTTTGGTTTTCCGTGGTAAACTACCCACACATGCTTCCAAACATCCAAATATAATCTTGCTGAATATTTGATGTACATATCATACCTCAAGCACAACAAAAAATGTATCATGCGCATAACAGTATGTGTAGAGGAGAAAGAACATGGAATGTCAGATTGGCACATCCGACCATACATGGTCTATAAATGTACTTTGCATATGGTTTATTCCAACAAAAAAGTTGTGGATATTGAAATTTCACATGTAATCCTCAAACAATTTTGCATGCAACTATTTTCTGTCATGCCAGCACTGAAGCACCAGCAAAATCTCACAGAATAACAAATATGGACCTCGGCAAAGAGGGAAAATAACACAACTGCATGCCGACTCCTAGATCCAGGGGCTAAACACCGCAAAGCACCCCAAAAAACAATAATAATCCAAAAAAAAATAGAAAAAGAAAAGCTCCAACCACCGTCGTTGGACCCCAACCTTGCAAGGCCGAAGTAAATAGAAGAAAACAACAAGAACCAGACAGCAAGAAAGCACGAGCAGGCCAAACTACACCCCCAGGGCCCCAAAGCGTAAACCCGAGCCAAACAAACAGAACCAACAATCCACGAACCAACGAACCAGCAAGAACCACTGACCCAGTAAACAACATATGAATCTCCAACGATTACGAAACTGCAGCCCAAGCAGAGAAGGAACTGGAAACATACGAGGACCATGCCACAAGAAATAAGCAAACATTCTTACTTGTGGACTGCAAACACTAAACAAAGAAAATGAAACTATGGCATCAAAACTTACTCTGAAACGTTGAAATGCAAAACCACAAGTCAACTCGTGAACGAAACAACAATAAGCAGCAACCGAGAAACCAGCAAAGAAGAAGCAGTCACCAAACCAGTAAACAAAGTATATAGCTTCAACGATAACGAAATTGCAGTGCAAAGGTAGAAGAAGGATGAAACATACAATGGCTCTTCAGTTACTGTATGGAAAATTTCGAGGAAAAATGTACTCCGAGAAGTGTATTTACATAAACATTTAAGGTTGTCAAGCTGTCTAAGGACCTCGAGGTATGCAAACATTTAAGTTGTCAAGCCTATTGGAGGACGTCGCCTCATGTGAACATTTTAGTTGTCATGCCTATTGAGGCATCTCGAAAAAAGTGTCAATATATTTCAACAAAAACACATCCGCCAAACATCCGCCAAGGACGTTATAAACTTTGGAATTCACAATCACTATAAAGCTTGGATATCAAAACATTTTGATATGCTTAGTACACATCAAAACTTACGAATATATTTAGGTAGCGGAAAATTCTAATAGAAACATTCGAACTAATGCTAGCATTAATCCACCTTGAAGCAATACACATGAAAAATATATGATTCAAAAAGACTGTATACGAGAAAAAGTTTGGATATGTTGTCATATCAAACATTGGGAATAGTGAAGCCGGCAATAACACCTCAAATCTCTTGTCCAATCAGATCAGTACATATATGGTACTATTTATTCTATAAAAATATTTGCTTTTATTTCCCTAGCTTCAACAATAGGTATTATGCAAATATTTATAGTCAAAGGACAAACTAATATGTAGTCAACAACTTATCGATCGTTATAGTCCCTCTATGCCTACGGCAGAGACTAATAACATGAATTGGACTTTTATTTCAAAATTTTAAAATTTTATAAATATAATATAATAAAATTAATATTATATATAATCTTATAAAAAAAATTGGAAAGTTTTGTGTATCTCATCTATTTAGATGGAGGGAAGTTTAATTTCCAACTACAATAATAATTTAATAATTTAACCAACTCAAATCTTAATTACACTAAAATCAATATATAATCTCACTTCTTCTTTGGACTAAAACAAAGATATAACCTCACATATATGATAATCATTTATTATATTTTATTATAATCACCACCTTTCACAAAATTTTATACGTGACCTTTGCTATGCTAAATAAAATTTGTCAATACTATGTCCTTTTATTTTGCAAGATCCTTGATATAGGGTCTTTCTAGTGGTAAGGGATAGTGATTGTGAATACTATGGCCTTTTATTTTGCAACATCCTCGATATAGGGTCTTTCTGGTAATCATATATTAACTATTAAATGGCCCTAGAATATATCACAATTAAATAGCCTATATATCATAATTAACTAGAATATATCACAATTAAACAAGGGCAGCGAAGCAGCGTAGTCCCTGCCAAATTTCAATGCAAGAAAATGGGAGCATGTTTAAAAGGAAAAAGTATTCGAATGTTGAAGTATGATTAGAATAGCATTCCAATGTTGCATTATGAGAAAATGTAGCTTCGTAAAATGCACAAAAGATTCCATTTTTTTTATAAGCGAAGTGCAAGAGATTTACAAGATATGCATATATATTAACATATACATTGTGGAATAAACATATGTGTTCTATCTTTAAGAAGGCGGAAGCAAAGACTATGGTACAATGTTGTTCTTTGGTCTTTTATGAAATAGGTGATTTAAGAAGTAAAGCTAGTGGTTGAAGTTTTAGTGAGTTGTTTT
>ML805291.1:91798-114617 GCA_009831015.1 Picea engelmannii
AAAAAAATGAGGTTTATATATTTCCTATGTTAAACATTACCATTTTTACAAAAATTTCGAAGTCAACTAACAACTAATTGAAAGTCAGCGATGAACTCATCGCTATAGTCCCTGCCCTTGGCCTTCCGGCAGGGACTAATAACATATATATCACAATTAACTAGATTATATCACAATTACATATATATATAATCTATGGTATATTATAGTTAATATATAACTAATGATATATTAGTATAGCCTATATGTATATTTATGTATTAATTTAATAGTATTTAATATTATCACTTTTATAATAAGTACGATGTATATATACATGTTAAGCACAGTTAATATGTATTTTCTCTTTGCAAGTTAAAGGCATGAATATAGAGGGGTGGGGTAAATATGTCGTTAATGTGGCATCGTTCCTTAATATCCCATGTGAAACAAATTGGGGGTATCAATGTCAACATACATTAATTTGGTGATGTTGAATTATATGATGTAGGTACAATGTCGATTGAAGAAAAAATGTACAATGCCCAACTACTTGATCCAACAATATTAATATTTGATGCTAGTTGAATTAATTTGGATCAAATAATATAAATATTTGAGAATTTATAACAATATATGTTTTCAGTGGTGGCTAACATTAAGTTGGGTGAAATGTGAGTTACCATTTCCTAAGCACGAGGGAGTGCAAGTTATGTGGTTAGGTCAAGTCATCGGCAAAAATACTACTAATTCGTGTTCATACAATTGTTATCTAGTCATATTTTTTGTCCCTGGACTAAATTGGTCATTCAAGTTAGTCATTTTTAGTTATGTCCCCTAAAATTGCTCAAATTTGGTAGTACAAAAATGCCGTGACTAACGTTTTTGGTCACTAATTACCCATTTTGTACTAGCGTATATCAGATAGATATAACAAATGGCACTCCATGGTCCTTAGGACCCTTGCAGCCCTACTCCTTATTGGCAGTGCAAAAAAATTATAAAACAAGGGGTTGTGTTAAAAAATTTAACATTCAATCATTGGAAACCCTACTTCTTGCTTTTAGTTCAATAAATTCCTACATAATCTTTAATATCAATAATTTGAGCATTCTGACACTGTACTATTCTTCAGTTGGGAGTATAATTTCGTAGGGTTAAAAGAGAGAGATAGTATAAAGTGGTCTCATCGACACTCTTATTGAGATCCACTATCTATTAATCTGTTGACCTTAGTATGCCTCATAATGACCCTTAAGTGAAAGAATTTACTTTTGGAATCAAATCCATCACCAATTTTACCTGTCAAACCAACCAATGAGACTTTAGATTCATCACTTGAATCCGATCACAAGTCTCTTGGTTGTGCTGTTGCTGCAACTGTTTGCCTCCCTTTCCTTTCTTTGAACCACTTTGGTCTCTTCTCGAGATGCAATTGCCAACAACGTTCCTCATCATGTTCTTCTTTCTTGCAATGCTTGCAAGAGGGCTTCTCTTCCTTTCTTGCCACTGAATTTGTCTTCTTTCCATGCCACTTCCTTTTGTCCTCTTTCCTTGAAGACAATTCCCTTGATACACCAACCCCTGTTTTCCCTGCCTCAATGTATATAGCTTGAACAGAAACCTCATCAAGATTAGTAGGTCCAAACATAAATACAGTGTTTCAAATATGTGTAGGTAAACCTCCTATATACTTAATAAGAGTTTCTTGGGTATGTAAAGCAATATCTAACATCTATGCCATCTTACGAAAACCATCGGTGTATTCTTGCATTGTTTGTCCTTTTCTTAGTTTAAGACTTTCCCATTCAATTAAAGCTTTCTCTTTATAACCCAAAGGATAGAATTGCTTTCTAAGTGCAGAAATAAAAACTTTCCATGATGGAAATACATTACCCACTTGTTGTGTGACATTTTGCAACTTTCTTTGCCACCATATGAGTGTTGTGCCTGCAAGTCTAAGCGATGCTAAGTTGATTTGAGTTGCCTCGTCCTTGATTTGTTGAACACTACAATAAACCTCCATCTGTTTGACCCAATTATCAAGTCTCTCTGCATTGACTTCACCATCATACATGGGTAATTCAAATTTTACATCAAGCTTAAGTAAAGGCATTTCTTGTTTATGTTTATGGACATGTTTTCTTGTTGTGGATTTAGAACTTAAACTTGAAGAAGAAGAAGATGATGGAGAAGAAGGAGATGAAGGAGGAATTTGAGGAGGATCCTCTCCTTCGTCACTTTTCACCTTTGAAGATTCACCTAGAACCAGCCTCTTCTGTTCCAAGTAATCCTCATACAAAACCTTCATCATCTCCGACATGGCGAAGAAAGTTTTTCGAAACTCTTTCTCATCCAGAGAAAGTCCCTCTTCCGATGCCATCTTCTCGCTTTGAGAAGTTCTCTTTCTCAATCCAATCAATGGATTCTCTTCAACAAGCTCACCTTCACCACGATTCAGCTTTTCCCTGGTAATCATGCAAACTCAAAATCCAAACGTCAACTAGCTCTGATACCACTTGATCCAGAAATATCTTTTAAACAACAATGGTTGAGTTATTTTGCATGAGTTAAATAACCATTTAGGAAATGAATGAAGAGGAAGAACTTATAAATGAAACGTGATAGACATAAAGCAATATACAGATCTGAACATAAGCATGAAGAACAACAAACCATAAAACACCATAGTGATAACGGAGTTCGGCAATCTCGCTTACGTTGTCAAGCCTTTGTCTCAGTGGGTGAGTCTTTCTTATTTATGTTCAAAGCTTTAAAATAACATCATATTAGTGCCAAAAAGGTTACAAACTGATATGGTCTTGTTCTACCATATCTCTAGACCCCAACAAAATGACGACACTTAAATCGGATGAACGGAGCTCCCAGAAATGGCCTGCAAAGGTGCTCTCCTCAATGGCCTCCCTGCATAAAAATCACTTTGGCTCAATCCTTATTCAGCATAAACCTATTTTGAACCTCCTCCATGGCTCCAAGAACCTATGGTTTATATAGATTAGAAGTGGGTAACAACATCCCAACTTCTCCCCAAGATCTGGCCTCAAAAAAGGCCCAATATCCCCCAATATTGGCCAAAAAACTCTAAAAATTGTTGAATAAATCATAAAAATCTTAATATGTAGTATAAAAACTCACATTTGCAAATATGTATGGCGCATCCCCTTTTTCGTGAGCCCCTGGTCATATAGAGGGTTTCCATGTGCCCAAGCGCTAAGGCCTGGTGCATTGACCCCTTACTTCTCGGCTCCTGATCATATGGTTGGCCATGTGGCCTTGCTCTAGACCTCTGTGTGCACGCCCTCCAATCCCATGTAACCCACGGTTACGCCCCTAGTCGGTGGGCTAACCTGAATGACTGGGGATAACCCTTATCCATCTGCGCTAAACACCAAAAGAACTGGGTCATATGGAATGGTTCCGAGTTAAGCAATCGTGATTCGGGATTGGGGCTATACCATACTCCAAATATTCGTGCGCGAATATACAACAAGGTTGAACATATGGCGGGGGCATATGGTAAATGCGCCGAACTATACTGCAATAACCCCGCACCAAAAGTATAGAGATCAGGTTCTATGGTGAATGGTTGTATGTGCCGAGGGCTGGGGCTAGGCCCCAGCCCTTTTTCGCCCGGAAATGCATTACATTTAAACTTAAATATAATATGCAATGTATACGGTTAAGAACTAATGTGAGGGTGGGTTGGCTAGCTCGTCCCTGCCAAGTCGTTTACCCAGACTAGAGGTCACAGGTTTGAATCCCGTAGACCGTGAACTTTTACCATACGAAACAACCAATGGAGGGGTGCCACGTGGCACCACAGTATTCACCCAAATAACCTGCCATGTGTCAAGAGATCATTCGACCACCTGTACATGCCCAGTCAGTGCCTTCGTACTTGCCACATGTCATATCGATGTACAGACCTACCACGTCAGTCGTACGGACTTGCCACATGTCACCCTTGCAATGGTGACACGTGTCACTCCCTGACTCGTCCACCTATCTACCCACGTTAGCTCTAACTGTACCCTGCCACGTCAGTTGTACAATCATACGGCCTGTACAGTCAGTTGCCACGTGGCACTGTACGGACTGTACAGTCATCATCTTTTTTTCTTGTTTGACGAAACAAACAAACTGCGATATCTTGAGCATACGACATTCGTTTGAGCCCGTTCAAGTTACGTTGGGTTCATATCAACGAGGCCTACATACACGTCCATTTTTTCAATCCATTCTGAGCACTTTGATTTTTAAGCCTTCCTGGACCTATTTTGGTCCCGAGAGCCAATTCTGGATCACACCTCCCCACTAAAGACCTTTTGGTCCTCCAAAAGGTTACTGACCAGTCATCAAGTGCGAGATAGGCCACCCAGCTTGTTCTTTGTCTTTAAACTCTATCTTGTGCACCTGTCGCATCAAGATCAACTATAAAACAATCATGATAACTGATAGCATATTGTTAGCCATTTGTGCCTTGTCACATCTTACTGAAGCCACTATCATCCATGCTGACAACATCACTAATGATAACATCAAAAATATGACTGCAAATGAGCTAATATGTTTGTAATATTTGCACGACATTTGCTTATCCTGAAGCAAAGTGTGATTGATCTTCCATTCTACAATCATCTCATGTTCTTGTTTAAGATCAATTACTTGATTTGAAACAATTATAGGTTTGTTGCTTGCTTGAGTCGCTTTTCTTAATTGTTCCATTGTTTGAAGAGATTTATGTGCCTTTAAATGATGAGCATGAACAACATATTCTTGACTTTCTTTGGTTAAGTGATATTGATTATTTTCCCTGTAGAAGATTGCTTTACAATCATACAAGTAAGGATTGCCTAAGACCATTCCACATTCATTGAATGGCACCACATCACATGTTACCTTGTCCACAAACTTAGATGAAACTACAAACTTTAATGTGCATTGCTTTGTTATGTGCAATTGATGATTGTTTCTTATCCATTTAAGTGTGTAAGGCTTATGATGCATCTGAGTGTTTAATCCCAATTGTTTAACCAATTCTTCTGAAATCAAGTTAGATTGAGATCCACTATCTATCAATGTGTTGACCTTAGTATACCTCATAATGACTCTTAAGTGAAACAATTTACTTCTAGAATTAAATCCATCACCAATTTTACCTGTCAAACCAACCAATCAGACTTTATATTCATCACCTGAATCTGATCCCAAGTCTATTGGTCATGTTGTTGCTGCAACTGTTTGCCTCCCTTTCCTTTCTTTAAACCACTTTGGTCTCTTCTCAGGATGCAATTGCCAACAACAGTCCTCATCATGCCCTTCTTTCTTGCAATGCTTGTGTTAGCACTAGAAGTCACCCTTCGATTGTAGAGAGGGTAATCCCAATACCCATCAGTTTGTATGTCGCAAATAATTTTAAAGAGGTCAAATGGGTGCAAACTCAAGATGATATTGCTTTAAATCGGAAAACTGGACTGGTATGCACAGGCAAGTGAGGTCTTGATCAAGTTCAGTCAGTAAGTTGGATTAAAGGTGAATAGAAGGAAGACTTGGTGAGGAGAATATAGAGGTCTACTATGGACATTAGGTCTTCCAACAGCCTAAGGAGGAAAAAGTCAAACACAAGATCCTGTTGGATTCAAAGTTTCAGACACTGAAGTATATTTAGCAACACAGTCATAAAAGCACAATGATAAAACATACATCACGATGCAGCTACAACAACTCGACTCGATCATCCATGCCCGAGCTCTTCAGTGTGAGAGGGAAAAAGATAACAAATGAACTGATTAAAACTAGTCACAATACTGCTGAAATCAAACCTTCATAACAACATCATATGACCCTCGACTCGATCCTCCATGCCCAGGTGTTCTAACACAGCTTTTATAGAGAGATGGAAAGAAGCTAACTTATATTAAACAGGGAATCCCAAATCCTATTACATAACAATACCAGAGCTTTTATCAAAGCTTTACAATGTGGGAGCTTAGATCAACCATAGACCTCTAATAAAACTCAAAACTACATACATATACTAAAAAATTCACCCAGCAGAGGCGTGCTTGAGCTTCTCATCCAATGTCATACGTTTGTTTCTTCTCAGTTAGATTGCGCATGCAGTCTCCTCTGCGCATGCCTTCCCCTGTCAGGCACAAGATCTACTTTGTCAGTCCTTTTTGGCTTTCCATTTATGCGGTGAGATGAGGTTTCAACCATCTCCCTCACTTCCATTAACTGCTTTCATCGGGACCAGGATCGAGCATGGATCAACTCTGCACCTAGAAAATGTGGTGGCCTCACCCTACTCTTTTTCCATCTGGATCTTTGCTGGATGAAAATTTTAAAAAACGCAGATCAGCGCGTGCCTTAACGCAGCACACCAAACCATCAAATCATACCCTCGACTTAGGCTAAATGCCATTTGTAGGTTTTCAAGCCCCTTTTCTCGCATTTTGACCAAGGTTCCACTTCCTTAGGGAAAACAACCCCCCTTATAATAATATGTGTTAACATTAGGCTCCATGGGGGATAGAATCCTCCTTACGAGGCTCTAATATCTTCAGTAGTTACAATCGCCTTCTGCATTGAGCTATGGAGTCGATCTCAAAACATCCTGCTGAGGAAATACAGGCCGACAAACACACTATTCTAAAAACGAAAGCAAAACACATGGGCTTCAGAAGGAGCTTATTTATGTACAAACCTAAGCTAACTGATTTTTACAAAGTTTTAGGTGAAAGAAAACTTCCACCATAGCCATTCAAGTGGCTTCCTAACTGGAAACTCACTTACTATGTCAGTGATTGATAACAGATAATACAATCGTGACAGTAGAATGATTGCATATTTTAGCCTCCCTCCTACTGTTGAAAGCAGGATAAAGTTGGGAAGCTCCAAAATATGAAAGAAATACAACTCCATGTACTTCCTTACCGGCTCATAGAACGAGTGACAAAATCCATGAAGTTGACAACAGAAGGCCTGCTCTGCTTTACAGTTACTCACTCCTGGCTGGATGTCTCTGGTAAGCGTAAGTGAGTGAAAAGCTGATGCAGGCCGATGGATCCCAGGTGATGGTTGTCGAGTTATAGGCTTTGGGCAGGATATAAATGGCTCCTTTGTCTCTTCCTCTCCTTCTTCATGGATCTCCCAAGGATCGGAATCATAATTATCATAAACATGAACCATGGGAAAGCTCTTCTCTTGGTCTTCTATAGGCCCGGGATGGTTGATTTCCATACAATTTTTTTCTTCAATGTATAAAGGAAACGGATCTGTTGCATGCTGCTGGAACTCCTTCATATCCAGCTCAGAATTTGATTCATAGTTGTCATACACAGGTTGGCTCCTCCCCAAGTCATCAAAAATTGATGCAGGGATCTGTTGCTCTTCATCTGAATATACAACTATTTCTTCATTTAAATCCAAGACAATGGGTGCATCAGGGGTATAATATGCTACCTCTATGGCTATGCAATCCTCAACCTCACCATCATGAGCAAGGCAACCAAGAACATCTGCTCCTAGGACTGGAAACCTCTCTGCGTCCCCTTCAAACGAGCATCAAGCACGTTCTGCCTTCTGTTTTTCTAATTCTGCAAAAAGTGCTTTTACCTGCTCCACCAACTCACCCAAAGCATCTTCTTCATCTTCAAAACCTTCATCTTCATAGCTTCCATCAGACACAACTATATCTTGAATACAATCTTTATATTCTTCACAACAATTATGATAGATTAACTCAGAGAAATAAAACTTTTGACAATGCCTATTGAAAGCTGCATGAAATTCTCCCAGAGAGGAGATGCTAGCAGGGGGTAAAGAGTGATACCATTCACAAGCATCTCCTACTAATGAGAACATGAACATCTTCAACAATACATCCTCATTATGTATCTCCCACTAATGCATGAGTTCATGAAACTCACGAAGATGTTGAGCAGGGTTGTCCTCTTTACGCTCTTTAAATATGGGCAAATAATCAACCCACTCGTCTGGAGTAGAAACAACATTAGGAAAACCAGGAATGGCAAAAAAATTGAAGGGAGCAAACCTTCGAGCCAACATTTTTTCCATTTCGAACCAGTGGAGTCGCCAATTGATTCTTTAATCATGGAGTCGTCAGGTGAATGATATGCAGAATGAGTGTGTCTGGTCTTTGCTCACCGTCAAAGACCAAATCTAATCATTCTATTCTCCCAGGGAACTTCAAGTGTAGTCGCACTGAAACAGTGGATTCGAGACTCACCTTAGTGGAGTCGCCATGTGCAAGCCCAATCTTCAATGGTTCTGATATTTGATGCACCCTCAGAATCAGAAGCTCATTGTCATTATACCGAGGGAAAGGTATTCAATTCGTTCCCTGGCAATGATGCCATAAATGTTAGCACTAGAAGTCACCCTCCGATTGCAGAGAGGGTAAGCCCAGTACCCATTAATTTGTATGTCACAAATAATTTTAAAGAGGTCAAATGGGTGCAAACTCAAGATAACATCGCTTTAACTCAGAAAATTGGACTGGTATGCACATGCAAGTAAGGTCTTGATCAACTTCAGTCAGTAAGTGGGATTAAAGGTGAATAGAAGGAAGACTTGGTGAGGAGAATGTAGAGGTCTACTATGGACATTAGGTCTTCCAGCAGCCTAAGGAGGAAAAACTCAAACACAAGATCCTCTTGGATTCAAAGTTTTAGAAACTGAAGTATATTTAAGCAACACAGTCATAAAAGCACAATGATAAAACATACATCACGATGCAGCTACAACAACTCGACTAGATCATCCATGCTCGAGCTCTTCAGTGTGAGAGGGAAAAAGATAACAAAATGAACTGATTAAAATTGGTCACAATACTACTGAAATCAAACCTTCATAACAACAGCATACGACCCTCGACTGGATCCTCCGTGCCCGAGTGTTCTAACACAGCTTTTACAGAGAGATGGAAAGAAGCTAACTTATATTAAACAGGAAATCTCAAATCCTATTACATAACAGATAACCAGATCTTTTATCAAAGATTTACAATGCGGGAGCTTAGCTCAACCATCGACCTCCAATAAAACTCAAAACTACATACATATACTCAAAAAATTGCCGAGCAGAGGCGTGCTCGAGCTTCTCGTCCAATGCCATACGTCTCTGTCTTCTCAATCAGACTGCGCATGCAGCCTCCTCTGTGTATGCCTTCCCCTATCAGGCGCAAGCTCTACTCTACCAGTTATTTCTGGCTTTCCATTTATGCGGTGAGACGAGGTTTCAACCACCTCCCTCACTTCCATTAACTGCTTTCATCGGGACCAGGACCGGGCATGGATCAACTCTGCACCTAGAAAACGTGGCGGCCTCACCGTACTCTTTTTCCATCTGGATCTTTGTTGGATGAAAATTTTAAAAAACTCATATCAACGCGTGCCTTAACGCAATGCGCCAAACCATCAAATCAAACCCCCGGCTTAGGCTAAACGCCATTTGTGGGTTTTCAAGCCCCTTTTATCGCATTTTGACCAAGGTGCCACTTTTGTAGGGAAAACAACCCCACTTACAATAATATGTGTTAACAGCTTGCAAGAGGGATTCTCTTCATTTCTTGCCACTGAAATTGCCTTCCTTCCATTCCACTTCCTTTTGTCCTCTTTCCTTGAAGACGATTCCCCTGATACACCAACCCATGTTTTCCCTGCCTCAATGTATGTAGCTTGAACAAAAACCTCAATAGGTTTAGTAGGTCCAAACATAAATACAGTGTTTCGAATATGTGCAGGTAAACCTTTTATATACTTCAGAAGAGTTTCTTGGGTATGTAAAGGAATATCTAACATCATTGCCATCTTACGAAAACCATCGGTGTATTCTTGCATTGTTTGTCCTTTTCTTAGTTTAAGACTTTGTCATTCAATTAAAGCTTTCTCTTTATAACCCAAAGGATAGAATTGCTTTCTAAGTGCAGAAATAAAAACTTGCCATGATGGAAATACATTACCCACTTGTTGCATGCCATTTTGCAACTTGCTTTTCCACCAAATGAGTGTTGTGCCTGCAAGTCTAAGCAATGCCAACTTGATTTGAGTTTCCTCATCCTTGATTTGTTGCACACTGCAATAAACCTCCATCTGTCTGACCCAATTATCAAGTCTCTCTACATTGACTTCACCATCATACATGGGTAATTCAAATTTTACATCAAGCTTAAGTAAAGGCATTTCTTGTTTATGTTTATGGACATGTTTTCTTGTTGTGGATTTAGAACTTGAACTTGAAGAAGAAGAAGATGATGAAGAAGAAGGAGGTGAAGGGGGAATTTGAGGAGGATCCTCTCCTTCTTCACTTTTGACCTTTGAAGATTCACCTAGAACTTGTCTCTTTAGTTCCAAGTAATCCTCATACAAAACCTTCATCATCTCCGACATGGCAAAGAAAGTTTTTCGAAACTCTTTCTCATCCTGAGAAAGTACCTCTTTCGATGCCATCTTCTCACTTTGAGAAGTTCTCTTTCTCAATTCAATCAATGGATTATCTTCAACAAGATCGCCTTCACCATGATTCATCTTTTCCCTGGTAATAATGCAAACTCAAAATCCAAACGTCAACTAGCTCTGACACCACTTGATCTAGAAAGATCTTTTAAATGACAATGGTTTAGTTATTTTGCATGATTTAAATAACCATTTAGGAAATGAATGAAGAGGAAGAATTTATAAATGAAACATGATAACCATAAAGCAATATACAGATCTGAACATAAGCATGAAGAACAACAAACCATAAAACACCAAAGTGATAACGAAGTTCGGCATTCTCACCTACGTCTCTGGGCCTTTGTCTTAGTGGGTGAGACTTTCTTATTTTTGTTCAAATATTTAAAAGAACATCATATCAGTGCCAAAAAGGTTACAAACCGATATGGTCTTGTTCTACCAAATCTCTAGAACCCGACAAAACTGATGGCCCTTAAATCGAATGAACGGAGCTCCCAGAAATGGCCCACAAAGGTGCTCTCCTCAATGGCTTCCCTGCATAAAAATGGATTGAGCTCAATCATTATTCAGAATAAACATGTTTTGAACCTCCTCCATGGCTCCAAGAACCTCTGGTTTACATAGATTAGAAGTGGGTAACAACCTCCCAACTTCTCCCCAAGATCTGGCCTCAAAAAGAGCCCAATATCCCCCAATATTGGCCAAAAATCTCTAAAAATTGCCTAATAAATCATAAAAATCTTAATATATAGTATAAAAACCCACATTTGCAAATATGTAGGGCGCAACCTCTTTTTCGTGAGCCCTTGATCACATGGAGTGTTGCCATGTGCCTAAGCGCTAAGGCCTGGTGCGTTGGCCCCTTACTTCTCGGCTCCTGATCATATGGTTGGCCATGTAGCATTGCTCTAGACCTCCACGTGTGCACCCTCCAATCCCGTGTATCCCACGGTTACACCCCTGGTTGGTGGGCTAGCCCAACTAACTTGGGCTAACCCTTATCCATCCACACTAAACACCAAAAGAAAGAACCGGGTCATATGGAATGGTTTCGAGTTAAGCAACCGAGATCAAGGATCAGGGCTATACAATACTCCAAATATTCATGCACCAATATACAACAGGGTTGAACATATAGCGGGGGCATATGATAAATGCGTCGAACTATACTGCAATAACCCCATGCCAAAAGTATAGAGAGCAGGTTCTATGGTGAATGGTCGTATGTGTCGAGGGTTGGTGTTGGCCCCAGCCCTTTTCTGCCTGGAAATGCATTACATTTAAACTTAAATATAATCCGCAATGTATACGGTTAAGAACTAATGTAACGGTAGGCTAGCTAGCCCGGCCCTGCCAAGTCGTTTGCCAGGACTAGAGGTCGCGGGTTCAAATCTCGTAGACCATAAACTTTTACCATACCAAACAACCAATAGAGGGGTGCCACGTGGCACCACATTATTCACCCAAATAACATGCCACATGTCGAGAGATCATTTGACCACCTGTACCTACCCAGTCAGTGCGTTCATACCTGCCACGTGTCGTACCAATGTACGGACCTGTCACGTCAACCGTACGGACGTGCCATGTGTCACCCTTGCAGTGGTGACATGTGTCACACCCTAACTCATCCACCTGTCTTCCCACGTCAGTGCCAACTATACCCTACCACATAAGTTGTATAGTCGTACGACCTATATAGTCACCTGCCACGTGGCACTGTATAATCATCATCTTTTTGCCTTGTTTGACGAAATGAACAGACTGCGATATCTTAAGCATACGATGTCCATTTGAGTCCGTTCAAGTTGCATTGGGTTCATATTGACGAGGCCTACGCACATGTCTATTTTGAAGCCATTATGAGCACTTTGATTTTTAGGCCTTCCTGGACCCATTTTGGTCCCGAAATCCAATTATGGATCAACAAGAGGGAATTGAATCATCATGTTCCATGGGGCTTCATTCTAACCACTTTGTTTGTGATCTACCCCTTCCTAAAGTGGATGTGAATAAATTTGATGGTTGATACCCCACTGGTTGGGTCGCTCAAATGGAACACTATTTTTCACTACATGGCATCACCAATGACTTAATGAAACTTTGTGTCATTGTCTTATATTTAGATCTCGGGCACTAGCAATGGTGTAAGAATTCCCACAGAGGTTATTTTGGTTGGACTTAATTTGTGTATATCTTTATGAGCGTTTTGAGATATGTGCTCATCATTTGGGCTACTTGACCAAGCTTAAACAATCGGGTATATTTGAAGACTACCTCTTTTCTTTTGAGCAACTAGCTTTCCGCACAGAAGGCATGTCATATATCTTTTTCCGAAAATGTTTTATTAGTGGTATGAAGGAGGAAATATGTGCTCAAGTCTTGGTGGCTTGCCCTACCACTTGTCTCAAAGCCTCTCACATAGTTGGGGAAGCACAATAGGTGGTTACTACTCAAATAAAAAAAACATCATTGATTCCCCATCTATGTCCCACCACTCTGTCTCTTCCCTACCCTCCTCTTAATATCCACAAAGTAACTTGGGATAAAATGACAGAAAACTTAAAGGCCTTTGTTACAATTGTGATGGCAAATATTTTCCTAGGGACAATTGTAATGAGCAAAAATGTTTAATGGCCATTTCCAAAGACATTTTAGAAGATGACGATGATGCTCTCCCTCAAGAACCTCTTCCTCAGCCAGATGATAACATTCCTCCTTCTGATCAACCAGATGTGGAACCCCAAATCTCCCTACACACTTTGACTAGTATTTATGCTTCCCAAACTCTTAAATTAATTGGCTACATTAAGCATTGTAATCATTATCTAATTGATAACTATAGCATCCATAACCTTACTCATTGTCGAGTTACCCAAGAGACACATTGCTATATCCATGTAGTGAAAACTCTCAGGTCATGATTGTTAATGGTGTCCCCATGAAATGTGGGGGTCATTGTGAAAATGTGTGCCTTCAAATTGGTGATTATTCTTTGAAATCCCACATGTTTTCCATTGAAATGGGTGGTTGTGACATTGTTTTGGGTGTTAAATGGTTATGCACACCAGGTCCCATCACAATGGATTTCATGTAGTTATACATGAGCTTTCAGTAGGTCAATCATTGTTACACTTTGCAAGGAATCCCAACTCTTCTCCCAATATCCTTAGCTCACACCGTATGGAAAAACTCCTCAAGAAGGGTCATTCTAGCATTACCACCCAGTTCCATGTTATTCAAGCCTTTGAGACCCCTTCCCAAACCATTCGTCTAAACATGCAATTCATTTAATCCAAACACCAATAAGTTTTTGAAACCCCGCCAGGCTTCCCACCCTCTCGTGGTTCCCATAATCATTCCATTCCACTTGTACATGGTAGCCTCCCACCGAATGTTCGCCCTTATCACCACCTATTTGCTCAGAAAAATGAAATTGAAAAAATTGGTTAAGAATTGCTAGTTATGGGCATCATCTGCCTTAGTACCAGTCCTTATTCATCCCCTATTATCATGGTACTAAAAAAAGAAGGCGCTTAGCGCATGTGTCTTGATTTATGTGCTCTCAATAGAATCACCTTCAAGGATAAGTTTCCAATTATGGTCATTGATGATCTTTTGGATGAACTTAAAGGTGCCCAATTTTTTTACGAAACTCGATCTTCGTTTATCCTATCACCAAATTCATATGAAAGATGTCGATATTTCAAAAACTTATTTTTGCACTCATGAATGCCATTATGAGTTCTTGGTGATGCCCTTTAGCCTTTGTAATGCCCCCTCCACCTTCCACATTCTCATGAATGATATATTTCAACCCTTTTTATGTCATTTTCTCGTATTTTTTTATGACATCCTAATCTACAACAAAACATGGCAGTCCCATGTTACCCATGTAGATTGGGTCTTACTACTCGTTTCTCATCATCAACCATTTCTAAAGAGGTTCAAATGTGCCTTTGGCATATCCAAAGTTTAATATTTGGGCCACATTGTTAGTAAGGGTGGTGTACGAGTGGACCCAAAGAAAATTGAAGAAGTGAATTATTGACCCTATCCTACTACTCTTAAAGTCTTACAAGGTTTCCTTGTTCTAACAGGATACTATAGAAAGGTCATCCATAACTATGGCAAAATTGTAGCTCCCCTCACTGCCTTACTTAAGAAAAATGCTTTCACTTGGAATGTAGTTGGAGATCAAGCCTTCCAAGATTTGAATGTCATGTGTACAACCCCAATAATTTCTCTACCTAACTTCACTAATACTTTTGTTTTTGAATGTAATGCCTCGAGAAACGGCAGAGGCATAGTTCTCACTACAAGAAGGAAAACCATTGGCCTTTACCAGTAAACAAATTTGTGACTGACACTTGGGAAAGTCCACCTATGAAAAAAATGTCAGTCGTTTTGCATGCTATGCATATCTGGCATCCATACTCCCTCCGGCATCGTTTCCAAATTAAAATCGATCATCATAGCCTCAAGCACTTTTTGGAGAAAAAAATTTCATCACTAGAAATACATAAATGGGTTACCAAAATGTTAGGCTATGATTTTGAGATAATTTACAAGAAGTGTGAGGAGAATGTGGTAGATTATGCTCCCTCTAGAAAATACAAAGAGGAATGGTCCCTCTTTTCACTCTCCTTCATTATAGTTGATTGGGTGAATGAAGTCGGTAATGAATGGTTCACCGATCCCAAGATTGTCATCTCGATCCAACAACTTCAACATGATTCTAATGCATCTCCTAGCCACACTTGGCATAATGATGAGCTCCACTAAAAAGGGAATTTATATTTGATTTAGTAGCCTAATTTTAAATCAATTGTGTTATATGAACTCAATGCATCACCAATAGCAGGTCATTTTGACTTTCATAAAAAATATGAATGGATCAAACGTTCCTTCTTTTGGGAAGGCACGAAAAAGGACATCTGCACTTTTGGGGTTGAACGCAATATTTTCCAACAACACAAGGGAGAAACAGTGAAGGCCCCATGTGCACTAGAACCTTTACCTATTATGCCCTACTATATGGATAAAAATCTCTATGGACTTCATAGTGGGGTTGCCCAAATCTGGCAATAAATAAATGATTATGGCTATGGTTGATCAACTTTCCAAATATGCTCACTTTTGTGTCCTCCAACACCCCTTTAAAGCTTCTATGGTTCCTTAAGTCTTCAAGGATAATATATTCAAAGCACATGGTATGCCACAACCTATTATCATGGACCATGATCCCACTTTTACTAGTAACTTCTGGCAAGAATTGTTTAAGCTACATGGCACCCAATTGAATCTTGGCATTGCCTATCACCCCCAGACTAATGGTCAGACATAAGTTATCAACAAGTGTTTTGAAGCATATTTGAGGTGCTTCACTTTGGAATGGAAACCTTAATGGGTTCAGTGGCTACCCCTAGCTGAATGATGGTACAATACAACTTATCATGGTGCCACTCACATGATCCCAAATGAGGTAGTTTATGGCCAAAAGGCCCCATATATATGAACTTACCTACCAGTTGTCTCCAAGGTACTTTTTGCCTCCTTCCTCTCTTCAATGTGAAATTACAATCTTCCCTTAATCCAAACCTAAACACTCTTCTTCAATGTATTAGTTGCAGTTGTCCCTGATGATGGGTGGAGTGTCCACTCGAAATGTTGAACATTTCAAAACTTCATACACAATTTTTATCCAGAAAACATTCTGACAAAACTCTTACATTTGTTGGAAGATTGGTTGTTTACATTGATGTCAACCCTAGTCATTGGTTGTAGTCATTGATGTCAACCCTAGTCATTGGCTTTTGGACCCCACATTTGATCAAAGTAGATAGACATGAAGAAAATTACACATGTAGATACAACACCCATGGATAGATAGTATAAGTCATGCCGCTTTCGGTGGTATGTGGCACGTCACGTGGATCCTCACGATTGAGGAGAAATTAATTTTTGAAGATGACAATGTGAATTGAAGCAGAACTACATGTCGGCCCTAATGTTAAAAGGAAGTGACATAAAGGGTATAAATACATATCATTATACATTCATTTTAAACACACATGAGTTTGTTAATGAACAAGGAGATATAAGTCGAATTTCAGAGGAAATATGAAGTAAAGAAGGTCGAATTTCAAGGGAGGATGAAGTATTTTGGTGATGTGTTATAAGGTATGTTATTTACAGGTCATCTTACCATTTTCACTATAACTTTGTTTTTAGAACGATTCAGATGGTGAAATTTGGAATCTTTTGAGAATACATATCTAGGTACTTGTGGAAAAAATTTCAACTCTTTATTCACTATACTTTTGGAGATACACTTTGTGGAAGATAGGGTTTTTGACTAGTCCTAAAGCTAGTCATAAACAAGTGTTCCAGGTAAAACAGTCATAACGTCTTCACAGAGAATCCAAATGAAGTGAGACCAATTGCATTGGAAATTGTACGAGTTGAAGTTTCTTGTGTATGAATTTCAAAATCTTATGTTAAATATTGAGCGCAGGGCATTCTGTACAAGTTCACTCTCCTAAATAAACCAGAATTGAATAAGGTCTACCATTTTCTCTATAAATCCTTTTCTGGGAGGATTCAAGGAGTAAAACTTGGAGGAGTTTCAAAGAATACATTGAGTAATATTATTTATAGTATCAGAGTATTCCAAGAAGTGAAGAATTGCAGAAGTTGAAGAAGTCTCAGGAAGCATTATCAAGTTCTATGCGATGGTTGGTTGACGGTGATAATTTAATGTAAAGTTTTACTATCTATCATATATTCTTGGGTGGAAGAAAGGGGCAAGGATGGAGAGGTCAACCCTTTCTTGATATTGGAGGATTGTATCTTCCTTTTGGAGGTTTATCCATCCCTTTATATTTGGAAGTTGTAGCTTCCCTTGAACAATAACTATTGATTATTTCTCATATATTATGCATGGTGTATTGTGGTGTATTGGTGTAACTCTTCTACTATTGTTCATTGCTCACTAGATATAATTGAATATATAATCTGGTTGAAGTATAAGTTGAAATGTTTTTTAAATTTTACTTGATACCGATTCACCCCCCTCTCAGTATCAACGATTGGTATAAGAGTGGGTTACCTTCAGTACAATTTAACCATGGAAGGAAGATCCTAAGCAGAAATGGAAGACAACATTCCAAATGGGATTCCACCATTTGATGGAAGCAATTTTGAATCTGGAGTAATAGAATGGAAACTTACTTGAAAGCTCTTGGGGCAGATGTTTGGTTCTCATTTGCTTCAGGATACAATGCTTTGAAGAAACCAAAGACTGCAGCTTAGAAGGAAGCAAGAGGGAACAACAAATTGGCAATAGATACCATCCTAAATGGATTGACAGATTCAGTGAGATCTAGGGTGGCATCATGTGCATCAACAAAAGATATTTGGGACAATCTACAAGACCTTTATGCAGGGGAAGAAGCAGAAGAATAAGAAGTTGAAGCAAATTACAACATCTCAAATTTCAAAGAAGCAAATAGAGCTGACTTCTTTTGATTTAATTGTGAAGAAGTAGGACATGTTGAATTTGAATGTCCTTATCCAAGGATTGAAAGAGATGATACTGAAGAAGAAAAGCCCAATGAAGAAGAAGAAAATAATGAAGCATAAATTATTCAACAAGAAGATGAGAATCTTAAAAAATTGAAGCATGTTGAGATTGAAAATAGCAAGCTCAAAAACATGCATAGAAAACTAAGAAGTGAATTGGGTAGTTGTGAAAAGACAATTGAAAGCTTGAAGAAACAATTAGAAGACTTTGAGAAACTAAGAGAAGAAACCATTTCCTTGAAAACTCTACTCGAAGAAGCAAGAAGAATAGGAAAAGTAAGGAATGTCCAAATGATGAAGAAAGAAGAAGATTGTGAGAAACTTGAACAAGAAGTTGTCTCATTGAGGAAGAGATTAAGAAACTCTCAAGTGCCAAAAGCCTTAACACATCTTGGATGCATGGGTGAAACTTCATACAAAGAAGATGTAAATACTAACAAGAAGGTTGAAGAAAGATCTACACAAACAGTTGATGAGAAGTGGACCAAGATACCAGAAAGAATGAATGATTACAAAAGAGATGAATATCCAAGAAGACCTCCTACCTTCAGGAATCAAAGAGGCTTCAATCAATATGAAGGAAACTACAGAAGAGTAGATCATGAACCTAGATGGACTACATCACAAACAAGGTCACATACTCCCACGTATCAAAATTTCTTTCTTGGCCATTATTATACTTGCAAAAATTTTGGACATAAGGCAATTAATTGCAGGGTCAATGAAAGGAACAACTATGCAAGAAACATGAATGGTGTAAATAGAAGATATGGAAACAATCGTGGATTTGTCAACAGAATTTATAATTCATTTTCCCCATTGATGGACAAAAATATTATATGCTACAAATGTAATTATCTTGGTCACAAAGCACGAGATTGTAGATATATGAATGAAGATGCTCCTACGCCAACTGTCCCTATGCCAACCACAGTATGGAGAACAAAAGAGATTCCAAACAATGAAGATTGTCGAATAGCATTAGCCACTGAAGAATGTAAATACGAAGATGAATGGTACGTAGACAGTGGATGTTCTTCACACATGACCGGGGATCAAGAAAAATTCATTAGCTTGAAGATCAAGGGTGGCAGTGTTGCATTTGGAGATGACTCATCTGCCAAAATACTTGGGAAAGGTGTAGTAGATCTTGGAAACAAAAATGTAAAAGCAAAGAATGTCCTATTGGATGAAGACTCGAAGCATAATCTACTCAGTGTTAGTAAAATGTGTGATCAAGGGTATACTCTCACATTTGACTCACAAAGATGAAAAATCAAAGAAGAAGATTAAGGAATATTGGTTGCAACTGCAACAAGAAGACCAAGTAACGTATACGTCCTAGATCAACAAAAAAGCTCCAAGCAAGAAAGAGACCATAAAAATGAAGTGTTATTAAGTGCTATGTGTTCAGGGGGAGCATCCCCAAAGAAGAGAGTTATCTTTTTCCATTAAACTCCAGGGGAGCAACCCCACCCTTTGCCATTGATGTTAAAGGGGGAGAGAAACTAGGAGCATGAGGACAGGGGGAGCATGAGTGTTGTCATCAATGACAAAGGGGGAGATTGTTGGAATATTAGTTGTTGTCATTGATGTCAACCCTAGTCATTGGTTGTAGTCATTGATCTCAACCATAGCCATTGGCTTTTGGACCCCACAGTTGATCGAAGTAGATAGACATGAAGGAAATTGCACATGCAGATACAACACCCATGGATGGATAGCATAAGTCATGTTGTTTCCGATGGTATGTGGCACGTCACGTGGATCCTCACGATTGAGGAGAAATGAATTTTTGAAGACGACAATGTGAATTGAAGCAGAAACTACATGTTCGCCCTAATGTTAAAAGGAAGTGACATAAAGGGTATAAATAGATAGCATTATACATTTATTTTAAACACACACAAGTTTGTTAATGAAAAAGGAGATATAAGCTGAATTTCAGAGGAAATATGAAGTAAATAAGGCCAAATTTCAAGGGAGGATGAAGTCTTTTGGTGATGTGTTCTAAGGTATGTTATTTACAGGTCATCTTACCATTTTCGCTATAACTTTGTTTCTAGAACGATTCAGATGGTGAAATTCGGAGGCTATTAAGAAGACATATCTAGGTACCTCTGGTAAAAATTTCTTCTCTTTATTCGCTATACTTTTGGAGATACACTCTGTTGAAGATAAGGTTTTTGACCTACCTGAAGCTAGTCATAAACAAGTGTTACGGGTAAAACAGTCATAACGTCTTCATAGAGAATCCAAATGAAGTGATTCCAAATGCATTGGAAATATCACGGGTTGTAGTTACTTGTGTATGAATTTCAAAATCTTATGTTAAATATTGAGTGTGGGACATTCTGTACAAGTTCGCACTCCTAAATAAACTAGAATTGAATAAGGTCTACCATTTTCCCTATAACTCCTTTTCTGGGAGGATTCAAGGAGTAAAACTTGGAGGAATTTTAGAGAATACATTGAGTAATATTATCTATAGGATCAAATTATTCCAAGAAGTGGATAATTGCAGATGTTGAAGAAGTCTCAGGAAGCATTATCAGGTTCTATGTGATGGTTGGTTGATGGTGATAATTTAATGTAAAGTTTTATTATCTCTCATATATTCTTGGGTGGAAGGAAGAGGCAAGGATGGAGAGGTCAAACCTCTCTTGATATTGGAGGAATGTATCTTCCTTTTGGATTTTTATCCCTCCCTTTATATTTGGAAGCTGTAGCTTCCCTTGGAAGTCATTACTTCCTTTGAACAATAACTATTGATTATTTCTCATATATTGTGCATGGTGTATTGGTGTAACTATTCTACTATTGTTCATTTCTCATTGGATATAATTGAATATATAATCTGGTTGAAGTATAAGTTGAATTTTTTTTTAAATTGTACTTGATACTGATTCACCCCCCTCTCAGTATCAACAACATCTTGACTTGACATTATATGCACTCTCAAACATAATCTAGTCATGGCTCAAAATTGGATGAAGCAGCAGGCTAATCAACATCACTCTGAACACCATTTTGAAGAAGGGGATGGAGTATTCCTTTGCCTACATCCATATAAGTAGAATTCCATCGATGTCGATCACCACTAGAAGCTTTCTACAATGTTTTATGGCCCCTATATGATCCTCAAGCGTATTGGATTGGTGGCTTAAAAATTAGCACTTCCAAGCCATTATAATATCCAACCATTCTTTCATGTCTCCTACTTAAAGAAAGTGGTTGGATATAATTGTTGTGTTCAAACTAGTATGCTTGAATTAGACGAAGAAGATTTCATTTGGTTGCAGCCAGAGGCTATCCCTGACAAACGAGAGTGTCGTCTCCACGAGCACACAATCCATGAGGTTTTAATAAAATGGAAGGATACACAGCTAGAGGATACCACATGGGAACTAACAACCATTCTGCAACACTTTCCACATCTCAGGCCTTGAAGACAAGGCTTCTTTTTTAGGGGGAGTGTATGTTAGGGTCCTAATATCCCTAACCCCCGAAGTAGATAGACTACTACGTATGCCTTTGTATGAAGGCCATAATTAGTAAATAAGGCCTACGTAGTAGTGTGAACACAATTGTTGTGAGACGGCTTACTAGAAGGTTCCACCTATTGGAAATTTCCTTCTCTAGAATGTTCTTAGGGGACATAAAGTACTATATAAAGATGTAGAAGGATTGTAAAAGGTGTCTTGGAAATCATTTGTCATCTGATCTCTGCTCTATTAGAGGTTTCCTCATCGAAAAGGAAAGTGAAATTTGCTTCCATCTTAGTAACAATGTTTTGGTTCATATTGTCCATTGTGCATGTAATTCAATTTTTTTCTGTAATATATTTGAGTGATATCTATGATTTATGTTCTGAATATTTCTATTTGGTACATTATAAGTGGATAATCAACAGTTCGTGTCCATTGTTTTGAATAAACTTATTCCTTCCTCGATGCATTTTTTTAGGGTATTTGTGCTTGTGAGACCTTGCCAAAGTTTCGAAAGCTTTGGATTGATCTTTTGTAGGAAGAAATTAGTTTGTAGTCTTGTTTAATGCAACAAGGGGAAGTATATGTGGTTGGTCTCCTCAAGAAGATGAAGAAGAGTAGTAAGAAAATCTACAAGAAGAATGAATGTACAGATACAAGAAATAATGATTTGAGTGGGTGATGTGTTTCCAATGTCATGAGATGGGACATTATGTCAATCAATTTCCATTGAAGAGGAAAGGGAAGACCAACCATCACATACAAGATGCAAGGATTGTAGGTATTGAAACAAGAGTGGATGGGTCGTAGTCTTGGCTCGAGACCACCTTTTCATTGGTCTCTTTTTTGTCTACTAACACCATGTCTAGTGTTTGATGGTACGTGGACAGTGGAACATTGAGACATATGAAAAGTCATTATTCAACACATTTCAAGAGCAAGAGGGATGCATGAGTGTGGATATTGGTGATGATGCTACTTACCATGAGAGAGGAGTTGGCTACATTTACTTTTGTAAGCCTTTAGGCGATGTTCTTGACTTGAGTGTGTTAATGTTTATGCCATTATTATAGTTCTTTGTATTTCAATAGATAAGAGCATCATAAGAACAAGATCACTAAGTAATACACATTCACAAGAGACACAACATTTATCCTGGGAAACCCTCTAGGGGAAGAAAACACAGCAAAAACTTCCTTATCATAAATAGCTTATACAATGTTCAAGAGATAACTCAAACCAATACAGATAGTCCTCCCCAAGAGA